>JBAMJV010006285.1:0-127781 GCA_037951105.1 Echinarachnius parma | reverse complement strand
ACTACAAAAATAAACATGACAGAATTTTTTTGGGGAAAAAAATAAAACATAAAAAAAAGGTTTGCCACTGATAGATACAGAAAATCTTAAACATTTTCTTTTCTTTCTTTTTTCTACAAAGTACAGCAAATTGAATTACTTTCTGAAAATAAAAGTGGCATAATATTCATACTGATATTATTTATAACATTTGTCAAATCAGCAAGTTGTAAATTCATTTCCATTATTTTGTGGTTAATCAATATAGGTCTGTATTTGATCCCAGCAATCTAGCTTGTTTGTAACTTTAAACTTCATCATAGTCACAATCTTGCAAGCATGTCATAAACTGATTTTATTGTGTACAATACAAACAATGTTTCAATTTGTTATGCTACCATAAAGGAATATTTCATAAACCCATACAGGACTGGCCCCCCCCCCCCCCCAAAAAAAACAAAAAAAACACATGGGTTTAATGGGTTTTTAAATCCAGCCACGATATTATGTAGCGCAACTATGGGTTTAATGGGTTTTTATGGTTTTGTGGAGGCAATAACTGATTTACTTTGGAAGAGGATCAAAATGGATGCATTATGTACTTAACACAATCTGATAAATCAGGGACAGCAAATACACCAAGCAGAAGAACAAATAAAAACCGAAACTCTACACTTAACAAGTTCTTGAGAAGACTTGTAAGATAAATAGTGACAATATACATCAGCCACAAAGAGACTTGAGGGTCTGACACTAATTGCACAAGTCTATTTACATAAAAGACCACTGGCTTGGTCTGTGAAAATATCCAGCCACCATATTATGTAGCCGCAACCAGTTATAAGTAGGTTGTCATAACTTAATTAATGCAGACAGCTGAAGCTATAAACTAATGTTAATTGTCCCATAAATATTCCAAGATATATTTGAAGGAAAAATGAATGTGTGCACATTATGAAGGCATTAAAACAGGCATACACAGGAACAAACATGATATGAAAGCATTTCTGTATCATTTGTATACATATTAAGATTTTGTGAAAAATAAATGAATAAAATCAAATCAAATCAAATCAAACTCACACAGTATGATGCAAAGTTCTGTCAACTACATATCACTGAACACCAACCAGATCTTAGTACAAAGTATACTTTTCATACATTGTACATGACCAGTTAGGACAATAACAAGCTTCCAAACACAGGTAGATCAATATATCATAACACATCACGTCACATGTCATCACATCACATCACAACAACATTTAATTACTTTATAGTTTTAATTATATTATGCTATTATATTTGTCTTTTACTATATGTTTACTATAGATATAGATTACTTAAGAAATTTGTAAAAAAAACAAATAAGATATATAATATGCACTAGTGGGTCATATCTCTAGCTGTAAAAAGCATCATTGTGTAATGAGTCACTTATAATTTTTGCAGTAGAGATGACATTGTTTTAAAGTGATTCATAATTGCTCATAAAGGATATTTCCAAGTATACGGATGTGGTAGTTGGTATGTTCTGAAGAATATTCCTACATCACCGAATCAGGGTTAACCAAGTTTCTAAAACATAATCTGAAATGGCCATGATGTGATGTGATTAATTAATGTGATCATGGAGCTATTTTATTATTTAGTTTAAATAATAAAATATGAATAAAACATGTGAAAGATTTCTACCTGTTTTCCGTCCAGCGTGTAGAGCCTCCGCACGGCACCAGAGTCCAGTTTGATCGCATCCGTTATATCCGTCAAAACCTGACTAAAGCAATGTGCCGTCTTCTTGTTCAGTAGGATGCGCGCCGCCTTACGAGGTTTGGGGCCGCTCTTTATCACGGTGACAAGCCGCGGCTTGATAAAGTCCCTACTCTCATCAACGAGTCCTTCGGTGGTGCGCGGCGGTAAGGGTGTGGTGCTGCTCTCCCTACCGTCCTTCTCGCGCTTGGCCGACCCGACCTTCCAGGCGCCAGCGGTGTCGTTGTTGGTTGCATACTCCAGACGTTTAAAGATATCCTGCGAGGAACACACATAGCTTTCCTCCGGCCGCAGTTGCTCCAAGCTCCCGATCTTGCGCGCACCGTCGATGGTAAACACGTGCCGCACACCCTGCGGTAGATGCGCCTTGTCCGAAAGAGTCCTCGTCAAATCCTCCAGCAGCGCCTCGAATGTCCTGAAACGCTCGGGCGACACCGCGTACACAATACCCCTGAAAAATCTGTCCCCGTTTCGGTAAAATCGCACCTTTTTGGCTTGCTTATCTACCGAACGCTTTTGTAGCGATGTCCTAAATAGAAGGTTGTGGGCGCTGTGTGCGGGGCTAGGTATTCCGTTCCGGGCCGATCGAAGGCGAGAGCGGTCGGCAGAGCTGCGGAAATGTTCCTGGAACTCCGCTAGTGTTGGGGAATTGTAAGACATCGTGATGAACGTCTGTAACCTAAAAAAAATTGATAAAATGTTTGATCTACATCAAATCAACAAAGATAATATTTTGGTTACATTTTAGCAATATAATTGAATGTTATTATACAAACCCATTCTACACTATATGATTGGAGCATTTAAATGCATTTTTCATAGAACTTTTTATTAAGTTCAATACCAGTACTGAATGGGTTACTTACACCTGTAATAATCTTCAAGATTGAGGCACACAGGTCTACCCCCGAAGAAGAAGAAGTCTCAACCTATCCATCTCTATGTTTAAAATATACATCAAGACTCAGCCACAACATAAAAGTGTAACTATTTAATTTCAATCAAATGCACTTTAATAAATAATCTGTGCGAAGCAATCTAAACTATGAAGATGCACATATTTCCAACAATATTTTACTTTTTTGTATCCATAAACTACCCAAAAAGAGCAAAAGAGCAAAAGGCAAGAGGAAAGGCATAATTCAGATCAATCAGGCAAAGTTGAAATTAACAATGGAAATACATAACAAGTTCATTTAACAAAAGAGTCTGTTTAATATAAATTATAGAGATCATCATCATCTAGGGCTTATCTCCCATCTCTCATCACAGAGCACACACATGCACACAGCACCCCCACAACAAATCTGCGAACGGGTGAGAGCGGAACTATAGTATAGACAGGTAGCGGGCAATTCGTATCTTAGCTACGCCAAACGCGAGGCGAAGGGCCCCAATGTGGTGGTAGCCGCACCTGTTATCAGCGAACGATATACTATGTCCCGCATCCAAATGCAAACAATAAACTCCTCTCTTAAGCCGTAAATAATTGTTTATGATTGTTCTTAAAATATGTGTCGAATACTCACTACACTCAGGCACCAACTATGAAATTTCACAGCTCTCCGATGTACAGGAGGGTTTCCAGCTGGACTTTCCTCCGAATATTTGATGCGATCGTCGGCTCGAGATGTTACCCCTCTCTCTGCACGGCTCCTCTCGATCTCTCCTCCGATTTGAAGTGTGTGTGAGGATAGTGCGCGGCGCCGCACACGAGTGCGTGGCGTCGTCGCTAACCCGCGCGGCCGTGCGTTTCGCATTATAAAGTGGGGGATGGCAATGGGTACATCGGACAGTTTTGACCCAGTTTTGAGGTTTCGTCCGTTTCGAATATATAAATTGCTACCTTATGTAATGTAGTTGTATTGAACAAGCCAAATGTAATATTCTCTACACTTTATTGTAGACTAAAACACTTTTACAAAATAAAAAGGTTTTCACTCGAATTTAACACAATACAGTTTGGGCGTATAATTTTTGTCAGTGAGGGGGTACCAGGGGGCCCTTAATTGGATCTCATGAGGGCCAGGGGGCACAGGTTTTCAACTGACTAACAAATTAAAGGCAAGAAAGTATGTCTCGCCTGTTTAGATGGCCTAAAGTCATAATTTATACCATATAAATAATTTAGCATTACATGATATTTACCTTATATTACACATGTTGGGGCAAATATTTGTTATCTATTTTTTTCTTCTTGAAAGTATGAATATTTTGTGGGGGGCGTGTGACCCCCTAGACCCCATGTAGGTATCCCCACTCCACCATCACCACATCACTCAACCATTCCCCCAACTCCAGTTTTTGTAAGTAGTTTATTTCATTGTTCCCTTTGTAACTGGTTATAAAAACTTGATCATTTATTGGTCTTGATACTTAATGATTTTAAATTGAGAACCTGAACAGAATTCATTGATGCCTAAATCTGAAAGCTTAGATTAAAGTTAAACTGTATTGCCTGTAAAACAAGTTTGTCGAGTGTGCTTGTATTGTGTCCGATCAGCTATAACATAACATGGACCACATAACCTATATTTAAACACATCATTGGAAACGCTAACCCTAACCCACACCACCATCACTATCCCCACTATCACCACACCACTCTACCATTCCCACAACTCCATCACCACCAACAACGCCATCCCCGATTCCCAACTATACCCACCACAACCACCATCATATCCATCAACCTCGTAATTTTGATATGAATTATTTTGGCAGCACTTTGTCTACAGAAAACTAAGATGCATTTATGAAAGAAAGGGTTATTGAGCAGTTGTAAACTTCAATAAAAAGGGATGAATGAAAAAGGAATAAAGGGTTCACACTGTTATAAATGAAAAGAATCATAAATCATAATGTACTTTTCACATCATTTATTGTTCACTGGGAACTCATATACATGATACTTCTTGTAATCTGATCGATATTCCTCTCTGATTTATGGGATAGCATAGATAAATATACTTTGGCAGCTTTGAAACGAAGATCTAATAAACTTAATCCTCAAATTGTTACAACTTTCATCCATTTATTTACATGTTTTCTTTTACAAAAGCAAAGAACAGATTTTCTGTGAACTGTCCTGCATACAAGGGTATCTCACAACTCTTACAGATCCATTAGCGGAAATATCTGACTAATAGCATGCATAAAAAAAGCTCTTGCACTACAGGGTAAATGCATTAAAACCAACATAATATGTACATAGTCAACCAATTTTATACACAACAGGAAAATACAAATTTAACAGAACTTTCCGCATTAAACTAGGTTGAATAACCAAAGTTGCTCAAAAACAAATGGAAGAGAAACTGTGAAAAATTAATTCCCAGTGGAAAATTATCAAATACAAAGAGAAGTAGAAAACAATTTGAATACTGCCATACACACTCTGTAGACAGCAAATTATCCAGTACTTTTTAGAGTGCGCGCTGTCTCGATAACATAAAGTGTTCAAATAATATAACTGAATTGAGTACATTATGCAGTCAAACCTACCATAGTAACCATCTATCTATAAAGACCACTAATCTTGATTTCATGTGAAGCAGTTAGCAAATAAATGTACTGTTCTATATAAGCCGCACTATAAAGACATTTTATGTCTCCCTTGTGTGGTCTTTACAGACCGGTTTCACTTCAATACAATCCCATCTTTATTCTTTTTTCTTCCAAATAATTGATGACACATGATTTACAAAATGATTAAATTCACACACTTATTTGCCTTTGTGTACATATTCATGACTTTTATGAGATCAAATAAGTAAATCACTAGTGTGAGATGATTATATATCAGTTTAATTGTCTTAGCTTGTAAATGTGTCTGAAAATTTAATTACAAACAGATCAGTTTGAGCTTAGAATTGAATGAAAGTGATAAACAGAGAATACAAAAAGAACGTAGGTTTCGAAGAAGCACTTCATGTAATACTTTCATACAAAATCTTTAATAGTTTTTATACCTAAAAACTAGTTAAACAAAATGTTTATACAGTGAAACCTCATTATAAGGAGCAACATAGGCTCATTGAATTTACATTGTTATATTAGGGCTTAAAAATAGTAAAACACATCAAACCTGGACCTGTGAAATTACTTTGCTACGTCAGGTACTTCATTATAACAGAGTTTGTTATAAAGAGCTTCCACGGTACTTTCAAACAAACTCCCAGATGTTGTCATACCTCAAAACATTTTGCCAAAATGGGCACCGTGGCAGAAAGAGCTGCAATCGATTGTAAAGTTGCAATTAATTGCAAGTCAGAAAATATGCACTTTTGAACCAATCAGCTTTGCCCATTTAGTCACATGATCTGACTTGCAATTAATTGCAACTTTACAATTGATTGCAACTCTTTCTGCACAGGGCCAATGTTATTAGAAAACACCACATCATATTGCTACAAATATTTCATATCTCATATGAATTGTTTTAAGATCAGTTTTCCAACATTGCTGCCAATAACCAAATTTCCAAGTGAATAAAGATTGTCAGAAAGCTTTTTAAAATAGAAGTGCTTTGAAATGACTGATGGCAGAGATATTTCTTTCGAACATCTTTAGACATACCTATGACCTTTATTGTAGCAAGCGTGAATCTGAATGCTAGTAACAAGAAAATTTCAAATATATAGTTACACATGTAAACGTTACTTTTTGTTCGGCCTTACACAGCAAACAAAGATTGTTTGCCAGAGATATTTCTTTCCAACATTATTTAGACATACTATGACCTTCATTGTAGCAGGCAGGAATCTGAATGCTAGTAACAATAAGACAATTTCAAATACATACACATGTCAACCTTACTTTTTGTTTGACCTTACACAGGCTCTACACTATCACTGGCCAGTTGACCTGGGGCTAGTCAAATTTTATGCCAGGCCAGCTATAATGTATGAAAGTCACGTTTGTTGGCCTTGAAATAGGAAAAACTAGATATTCCAACTCAAACTGATAATATAAGATAATAAGAAAATCATGTTTTGTTATATTTTATGCTTCAATCATAATTCTACTTTTGATCAATAAATGGAATAAGATCTTGAATAGTTTGCAAAAGAAACATAATTTTGTGGCCAGAATTTTTTTGTTTCAGGCCACCCAAAAATGAGAAGAAAACAAATTCAATGGCCTGACAGACCAAGCCATTTACCAAACAGGTCGTGTGGGACCCTGCCTTACATGCAGCATAACATAAAATTATTCTCATTTCCCATGATGCACCATCATAAGAGCTTTGTAACTTAGTGGTTAGAGCACTGGTCCAGCAATCTGGAGGTCTCAGGTCTGATTCCTGGTGAAACATAATTCTTTGCTCATTTTTTAATTTTTAAAAAGGAGCAATCTAAATAATTCAAAAATCTAACTTGGTATCATTGGTGTACTTAAATGCCATGGATACCAACAAAAGCACGAACAATTTCAATATGAAATTGATCTAACAAATAAAATATGGTTACATATATGGCCACAATATTCCCAGTTAATACTAATGTAAGGATAATGAGTTAGAACACATAATAATAATGTTTGCTATTTATATAGCGCCTAATATGATTGATAATCATCTCTAAGAGCTTTACATTATTACAACATTCTTTAAAGCAAGTTATGTAAAAAAAAATATACTTTTCTTTCTAGATTCTTTGAAGTAAAGTTTAACACCCAGCTATTTTGCAGACTCCTTGAATAGTTACATTCACATAGTTTCTTAGAAACTGCATTTGCAGTTTGCTATTTCTATCAGCTTCTTGTCAGACAGTGATTTTTGTTAACCTTGTAATAATTGTGTCATAGAAAGTAAATGTCAACTCTTATTAACATTCTAGTTGATTTAAATAGCTGCTGCCGACATTAATATTTGTTATTAATTTGTACACATGCGTTCAATCAGGAACCGTTCTTTATCGTCACCAACCGAGTGACGCAGCCAAGGTTCAAAACCAGGCTAATTAACATGAAGAGCAGAGCTCTGAATACTAGACCTGAACCCTCACATAATTTTTTTTCTTCATTTTTCAGCCTTGAGCAAAAGGTTAGTCATTCCAGCTGTTTTTTGGCAGCCACTGACATAAGATAGTCTATCACACTATGCCTCTTGTTGTCATAGTCAACCTTGAAGACGATGTTCAGAATCCTCATCAAATTTCTTGTATAGCAATATTTTTGTTAAAGTAATTTCCAAGAAACTGATTCTAGCTTTGTTTTCCACTGCCAACATAATTTGTAGTTAATTTTTCCAGCCTTCTCGAGCAAGTACTACTAGTAAGTCTCATTCCATGTGTTTCTTGACAGCCGCTGACAAAATAATGTACATGTAGTTCAATTTTTAACCTTCTGGAGCAAGTACAACTAGTCTCGTTCCAGCTGTTTCTTGGCAGCGGCTGACATAAGATAGTCCATCACTCCAGGTTTCTCAAACAGTTCATCCAGCTTCTTGTTGTCATAGTCACCCTTCAGGACGACGTTCAGAGTTCCGTCAGAGTTCTTCTCCACATCCAGAAAGGAGACGTCCTCGTCCAGGATTGGGTCAATAGTTCCAGAGACGCCAGCAGACTGGCTGTCTCCAGAGAGGCTTGCCGCCTGGCTATCACCAGAATCCGGCTCCAGTGGGATATCAGATAGTGACTCGGACTCGTGGTCTGAGGCTTTGCTGTTCTCTTTGCTTGTCGTAGATCCCCTACTTTCAGACAAAACGGTGTCAAATAAGTTTCTCTTTGGGGAGTTACTTCTCTCAGTGTTGCTGGCAAGACTATCCATTCCTCCAGAAGTAGAAAGCACAATTTTAGACTGACTACTATCATCCATTTGCTTCATATCTGTGGAAGGGACAGAGGGTTTACTTTCGTCAGATGCATCTCCTTCGAAATCGTCATCAGATGCAAGATTCATTTCTATGGAACTCATGCTATATCCACCATCAGAGTCTACAGAATCTTCATTTTGCTGTTGGGAGACATTTAATCCTGCAAATTTAGTCTCAGTCTGGTCTGCTGTAACTCCAGACTTCTGTGCCAGTCCCAGACCATTTGCCAACGCTTCAGAATCTAGTCCCTTCTCCTCCCTGTTGTCCTCTAGTTCCTCTTCTTCCCTTATTTCTCCATCTTCAATTGAACTATCATCACTACTATCATCGCTGAAATCACTATTTTCTTCATATCTTCCCACTGTGGCTTTAGATGTTGTAGGTATTTGTTCTTGGCTAGTTGAAGGCTTCTCAGAAGCAAGCTCCTCCTTTATTTCTCCTTCTTCAATTGAATTATCATCGCTACTATCGTCATCACTACTATCCTCATCTCCTGCATCATCATCCGAGTCTCCATCATGATATTTTGCACTCGTTTCTTTTCGCACCTCCGACTGTGATGAAGGTAAATCCTCTGCTGCATCGCTTTCATCCGAGGAACTGTCGCTGCTGGAGTAGTCTTTGAAAACCCTGCTTTTGACACTAGAGATCAGATCCGAAAGGGCACCCTTCATGGGCAATGTACTCATAGTCTCACCCTTGCGAGTGCTGGATTTGCCTTCACTCTTATTCTCTTTTGTTAAATTGACAGTTGCTGGAGAACTGCCCGCAGGCGTGCCAGTTTGGAGACTTAGTGATTTGTGTGCGCTGTCAGTCTGCAGTGTTTTGACCAACCTACTAGGAGCTTTTGGGGGCATTTGTTTTGAAACCGCTTGTTGCATTTTTACATGTTCAGTCTTTGAGCTACATGCAGCGTTAGGCAATGAGGGTGCTTGCTTGGCAGCAGGTTGTAGAACAGATGATCTTTCAGTAGTCTTTGGACCAGTGAGTTTTCCACTCGCTCCTCCTTGATCTTTTGAGCCTTCTTTAACTAGAGTACTGGGATTTGTAGATTTGTCTTGGTTTGCTTGATTCGGCTCTACTTCTCTCTCAGAGGATGGTTCCTTTCCTCCAAGTCTAGCCATGATTTCATCAATCACACTCACTATTTTTCTGGGTGACCGCTTTTTAGCTGCAGTGCTTTTCTCTACAGGAAGGCTGGGATGCCCAACTGGAGGCTTATCAACTATGGGCGAACGTTCCGAGGATGCTCCATCATTTTTGATGACCAACTGAACAGAATTTACTGGCTTACCTAAACTGCCAAGCTTGCTTTGCTCTTTCTCTGCAGTTTCTCTCACTTTTTGAGTACTGAGATCAATAACACGACCCCTCTGCGGTGGTTCAACTGTCTTTTTAACAGCTTTCACTGATTTTTCTTGACTCACCAACTTCTCATCTTTGTCGTCACGGCAACTCGGACTTGTGACTTCCATTGGTTCCTCATCAGAACTATCATCAATTGTTACTACTTTTTCGTTGACAGTTTGTGATTCTTGACGACTCCTGTCTAAAATGGTCTTCTCACTCGGATCAACATCGATTAGTTCTACATCAGAATCGCTACTGCTACTAAAGTCAGGGTCTTCAAGGTTTACCTTGATTGGCATCACTTCTTTGTTCATAAGCACCCCATCGCTCTTCACATCCCCTGCCCTCTGCACCCTCGCCTCGTCCATCTCACCATCACTCTCATAATCTGCAATGTCCCCATCATTGACACCTCTTGACCCCATCCCGGTATCGTCCCCCTCATCATCATCGCTATCCAAGATGAATCCATCGTCGCTGTAAGCCTCTTCCTCATCCTCCTCAAGATGATGTCCATCCTCGACCTCATGCTCATCGCTGCTAGACACATAGCATTCGATTGGCAACGACTCCTCATCAGACGAAGAAATGTCCACCACCGGTCTAGCCTTGGATGCATCCTTGGCTTTCTCTGCTTTAATATTAATTTTAATTGAGGTCCCGGATGTTATTGTTGCCAATTTGTTAGTCAGCTGCTTCAGGGACCCATCAAACTTGTACCCGCTCTTTGGATTGTTTTCAGATTGCTCTTGATTAGAGAGCTGAGCGATGAACCCCTCCATTTCAGATACTCCCTTACCTTTGTTGCTAGATGTTTTTACATTAGAGGGTTGTGCAGATCTTCCTTGGGTAGAGAGCTTTGCATGGGCCCCCTCAAACTCAGATACCCTCTCCCGATTATTCCCAGAGTTTCCTTGATTAGAGAGCCCAAACTTAGATGCTTGTTTCTGATTGTTGTCACATCGTCCTTGATTAACGCGCTTTGACAGGGGCCCCAGTAACTCAAATCTCTTTGGATTGCTGCCAGATGGTCCTTGATCCGAGGACTTTGCAGCGGTTCCCTCAAAGTCGGAGACCCTCGGCCTCTGCGGAACTTTAATAACCCTTCCTTGATCTGAGGGGTTTGCAGCAGTTCCCTCAAGGTCAGAGACCCTTGGCCTCTTTGGAACGTTACTATACCTTCCTTGATTAGAGAGCTGAGCATCGTTCCTCTCAAACTCAGATGCTCCCTCCTGATTGTCGCTAGAGCTTTCTTGATCTTGATTTGAGAGCTGTGCACAGGCGTCCTCAAGCTCGGATACCCTCATAGGAATGTTGCCAGATCTCTCTTGATCTGTTGTAAGATAAGAACAAGAAATGCAAATTGTACATTAATAAAAACCTGTTTGAGTTAAGGTGTGAGTATTAAAAATATCATCCTCCAGTTCACATCACTTTGGTATACATGATATATATATCGTTCATGAACTGTTGCGAGAAAGAATGGAAAACAAAAATATTACATGAAAAAAGCAGCTCATGAGTATTCATGAAACTATACATTAAAGGTGGCTACTACTACAAGGGCAGCGGTGGCGGCGGTGGCAGCTGCTGCTGCTGCTACTGCTACTACTACTACTACAACTACAATCATAACCATTAATTCTAACTGCTGCTACCACTAACAAAATCTATTACTATTACTGCTGCTACTATTACAAGATGTCCGAGTCCCAAACTAAATAGCATGTTCATATTTGTTTTACATTGTTGCCTCGGCTCCAAGTCAGAGTCACAAGACCATCAAAAGCAGTCTCGAGTCCGGACCCGACTACAGCACCGAGTACTACTAATACTTAAAATTGTTGAAAATTACAAGAAATAAACTTACGTAGCAGGCTGTTATGTACGAAGGACAGGGTACGGTTTCTCTGTTCTGCCCTTTTCTTCCTTTCCTTCAAAGTTCTCTCTTGTCGTTTCATTTTATCAATTTCCTCCTTAGCCTGAAATTAAAACAAAGTATATGATGTTCTAATGTTATATCAGAAAACTATTTCTAACTACTGTATTTGTTGGTGTATTAACCGCACGTCTTTACATTTTATACAGAAGAACTTGCAAAAGGGGGGAGTGGTTAATACCCAGAGATAGAGAACCATATTTCATGAAAATACCACATATGGCTATATCATTTTATGTGGAGTAAAAAGCTTGATAGGCTTTTCTGTTATGATTTATGCTCAAATCAGAAACAAGTTTGCGACTTGTGTTGTTTTATGTACTAAAAGTTTACAAAAGTTATTGGGGAAAGCATGGGATGTGTGTATAGTTTGATTATGTTGCAAAGATTCTCAGTAGTTTTATTTTCTAGAAAGAAAAAAAAACTCCCCTTCAATGACAACCAAAAGTTGGGGGTGCAATTAATACACAGGTGCTATCTATACACCGGCAAATACGGTTAACAAGCATACAGTAATTGTTTACTCGATGAATAACAAAAAATAACCCCATGAAATATTAACTTGAAAACTATCTAAAGTAAATTTGTTAGTTGGATGATTGAATTATATCAGTTATATCATCTTTGCTTGAAAAATCCTCTGTATAAAATCTAATGGCACGCAAATGTTGAAGACATTAAAAATTACATGTTGTCTGTTTTCATATCTTTGTTGCCTAAACTTCTATTTTGTATTAGCAGGCTTACGGAACCATTATTATTTCATGGTTCCAAATCATTTGCGGGTGCGCCAATTCTATTCACGAGTATGTTTGGAGACAATAGAATCCCGGACGATTTGTTCGCTTTGGACAAAGGTAGTCTTCGTACATGCAGACCCATGAACGCATGCTTTAGAATGATGATGCGTTTTCCAATTATATATTTTTTTCTGGAAACATATTTTTCTGAACTTGTTGATGAAATGGACTACTAAAGATGTTACCTTTCATTAAATACAAATATTATTTTTTTTGTGGTGGTACCCTTTAAAGGCCAATGCAACTCTAGAAAAGAGTTTATCCTACTTTATACATCGTTTTTGGCGCTAGTGAAATAGTAATTCAAGAGGGAATTTAATTTAAGATCCAAAATGAATTTGGAAAATAAGTGAACTTCTTACTAAATAAAATACACCCTACATTTGGAAAGGCCTGACCCTTGAATACATGCAATGAAAATGGGAAGCAGCATATACATTGCAAAAATAAAATCCCTTCACTATTGAAGTACAATTTCAGTCTTATAGCGACAACCTACAGGAATCAATTGTGGCCGCTGTAGACGTGTGACCTCCATATACAGGTTCTGTAAAACTTTTGAGCAGATTGGCTGCTTTAAACAGGTGGCCACTAGGACAACTTTGACTGTTTCTACATGAATTGAGAAAAGAACATTAAAATCTTACTCTTTTCAGGATTGCAATCTTTGCTGTGTTCTCCTTAAATCCCATTTCTGCGGCCAGTGTCCTGTAGTGAATGCGCAGCTCTTCTCGCCTCCTACGCTCCAACAGATTGTGATTAGTTCTCGGAAGAGCTTCATCCTGTTCCTAAATGAAGGAAAAGAAATTGGAACATCACCGAGTTAATCAACACTTTTTGCAAAAAATGTGATATAGTTTTTTAAAAAGCTTCATTCTGTACCTAAATGAAGGAAAAGACATTGTCAGCATTATCGAGTTGATTAACGCATTTCGCAAAAAATGTGATATAGTTCTCCTTTCTTGGGAGAGTTTCTTTCTATTCCTAAATTAAGGAACAGACATTGTAAGCATCATTGAGATTTTAAACACATTTTGAGAAAAAATGTGATAAACAGGTGATCCTTCCTAAGAAGTTTGTTCTCCCTAGGGAGTAGAAAATATGCACTATGTTAGCAGTAATGATTGCAGTGTGTACCTGTTGACCAGGGTAATCATTGGTAGGTACATGTTTGTATAATTTATCATAATGACTTTTTAGCTTTGACTACCTCAAATGTATGCAGTCATAAAAGATTGAGTATGAATAAATGTTCAAGCAACTTCTGAGCACGGTGAAATTCAATGATTCAAGCAACTTGGTATTAGCCGAGGGATAACTTGCTGGTTGAGAATGAGAAGGGTGTGAAAGGGGACCACCAGGCAAAGAACAACACATAATTATGTTTTGTACCGTTTTGTGATATCAAATATAGATATCCAACATTTGGCAAAGGGTTGTGTAATTCACAAACAATGAAATTAATTACCACCACTTACGGAACCAGTATTATTTCATGGTTCCGTATGCACCAAACATTTGCGATTGCGCCAATTCTATTCACGCTTACGTTTGGAGACAATAGAATCCCGGACGATTCGTTCGCTCTGGACAAAGGTAGTCTTCGTACATGCAGACCCATGAATGCATGCGTTTTCCAATTATATTTTTTTTCTTTCTGGAAACATATTTTTCTGAACTTGTTGATGGAATGGACTACTAAAGATGTTACCTTTCATTTATAAGAATATTATTTTTGGGTGGTGGTACCCTTTAAGTTACCTTTTGTTCTTCAGAGATAATCATGTTTAAAGTTTGTGAGTCTTTAACAAAATGTGGCTCTCTTTAATTTATGACAATATTTCAATAATAAGGAGAAATTATAAGAAAAATTTGCACCATATTTAAAGATGAGTCTCTGACCGACAAGATGGTATGCAGAACTCAATTTAGACAAAAATCAATGTTACGCCCTTCTCACTCTCACCCGACAAATGTATATGCAAACAGGAAAGGCTGTAATACTTACCAATGATTTGGTGTCCTCCTCCTTCTTCTTCTTGCTTTTCTTGCTGTACGTGAGGCTTACTACACCGAGCGGGGCAATGACATTATCTGTAAACTGACGAGACATCTGCGATGACTGGACTGGTGACTTCCTCTTCGACTTCTTCTTGGACTTCTTCTTCCGCTGCTGCTGCTCCTGCTTGATCGGTGCAAACACCTTCTCTGAAGCGGTCAAGGACATCATAGGATGCTTGAACTTCTTGACCGTAAGACTCTTGGGCGTTATACTTGTTTCCAGAGTTTTCATCAGTCTTGATGTAAGATTATGCAAATTAGCTGTGTGCGGCTCCCTAGGACTCTGGTGACTCAGCAGTTTATCCGCTTCGCAAATATTTTCCACATCGATTTCATCGTCATCCGAGTTGACTACGTCTATGTCGTTTTCCTCCATTAATAGAAGCAATTCTTCGTCTTGGTTCGAGGTTCCCTGCTTCCGGTCACTATGTTCCAAAGATGTATCTTCCACGTCCTTAGCTTGTGACATTGCCTCATCTGGCGAGTTACATGAAGTTACATCCACACCACTAGATTCTGGATTTCTTGCTTCAAATGTGGATGAAGGCTTGGGGGCTGGAGTATCAGCACTGCTCTCAAGAGTTCTTCGAGTACTGGGAGATTTGTCCACAACATCTTCTTCTTTGGTGATCTCAGCATCTTGAACAACATGGGTAGATTTATCAGATCTTGGACTTGCGTCATTCATGGCAGCGTTGCTGTTTGAGCGTGATGGTGTTCCTGAAGCGGGACCACTCTCCAAGTCACTGCCCTCTGAGAAAGCCATTTCTTTATCATTGAACATGAACAAAGCGTCTTCCTCACTAAATCTAGCAAAGTGTTCGATGCCAAGTGTTCCACTATCCATCCCCTCGTCTGCCGTTGCATCCTCTTTTGCTTGGCTTCCATCATCTTGAGATCCCTTTGTTGGTGAAGCAGTGCTTGTTTGACCAGTTTCAGCAGGCACGTCAACCTCCTTTACACTCCTAACATGTCCCTCCTCTGAACTTGAGGCAACTTTGTCAACACTATGCTCTTGCTTTGATTGCGCCTGCTGTTTCTCTGCAGACAAGTCTTCCTGGAGGATCTCCATGTCAGAGTCGCTCTGATCACTTCCATCGGTAACTATGGCCAGTCGTTCATCATCATCGCTCGACTCGTCATACATACTCTGCTGAGTGGCAGCACTTCCTTTGGATGAGTCTTCTTGGTGCAACTCCACATCTGATTCCTCTCTTGCACTACTTGTCACACAAGTTCCGTCTTCAATAGAGGTCTCAGCATTGCTTGTTTCTCTTTCAATAGTGTCCTTCTGGCTCTGTTGTTCATCAGTGACTTTTCCGCTCTTGTATTCAGCTGTGTGAGCAACCTTCTTGTCTGGAGATGACTTGTCCTCTCCTTGGACTTCTTTCTTGATTTCTGCATTTGAATCAGACAGCATGCAAAGCTCAGAGTCTCTTGAGTCTGATGACCTTTTGTCATTTTCACCATCATGATCAACAGACAGATCCCTCAGGTGGTGGTCAAATACACTTTCCGAGCCAATATTGATGTTATCACCAGAGTCACTTGATATTTCTTCACTACACAGCAATGGTTTAAGATTGGTGAAGTTTGATGAAGTGTCTCTAGATACGTTAGAGGTGGCAGATTTTGCTGGGCTGTACCGTAGTATCCCTTTTCCTTTTGGAGAAAATTTTGGTTTCTTCCTTTCGAGAACTATTTTGACACCATGATCAGATGGACTGCCCGCTGAGAACCATGGTCCTTTCATACCTTTGTATTGCGAAATACTGGGTTTGGTGGATGATGATTCATCAAGCCAGTCATAACTTGGTGCACCTTGCTTCTGCTTAGATGGGCTCACGTACGGGGATCTCTTCACGATTGCTGAAAGTTTGTCAAACTCGGGCAGTGATGAGGACAGCTTCCCAGAATCTTGGACAGTTTTATCTACAGCTGGAGTAGATGAGACATCACTAGATGGCTCTCCATCTTTACTTCTGGCCGACTTGTCAGTAAATCCAACTTCATCCTTTTCATCAACAGATGGAGGAGACGACCCACCACCAGATTTGTCTTTTTTCAAACTTCCAATCATCTTGTCATCTTTTTGGGACTTTGTTCTGTTCTCCTGGACATCGGACTCCTCTTGAACTCCAGAAGAAGATATTGGTAACAGTTCAAGCGTAGCACCGGCTGTTTTGGATTCTGCCTTTTCCGCAACATCACTTGTACCTTCATTGGTGCCATCTTCCCTTAATTGCTTTGCTGGATTTGTCTCTTCTAATTCCTTGGAGGGTTTTGTTGTTATAAGAACAGCTCCTTCCTTTTCACTCATATACATGAGTTGTAACTGGAGATCATCTCCAACATCTGCAGTTATACAGCCCTCCTTGCTCTTCACAAGCTTTGCTACAGCTTTCATAACATCGGATTTCTGATTCTTCCATTGGCACGCAGCATGGATAGCCACTTTTAAGAATTCCTGATTCTTTTTTCCAGCCACAACCACATAGCATGAAAATGTAGGCATTTTAAGATCAGAAGCGTCGGCAGAAATCCTTTTAGGTGACTTTGATAACTCATTACAAACTGATTCTACTGACTCAGAAAATGACGATGGGCTTGATGATTTTGAGGTTGTACTGGCCACTTTGGTTGAAGAATTCAGAGGAATAATAGGTTGTTCTGCATTCTTTAACTTAGTGAAATCCAATACTCTGTACACAGGATTGTCAGAGTTTTGCTCTGCATCTGATTCTGTTAAGGTAGGCAATGACGAAACTGCTGATGGGCTTAACAACTGTGGATGAGAAGGTGAGGTTGTATTGGCCACTTTAGTTGAAGAAGAGCCCAGATGAGTAGAAGTTGGTTCTGCAGTCTTTAACTGACTCAAAGTGGGCATTTCTTTCACAGGCTTGACAGAGTCTCTCTCTTCATCTGATGCTTTTGACGTAGGCAATGACGTAACTGCTGATGGGCTTATCAACTCATGATGCAACGGTGAGGTTGATGTTGTCTTGACGACATTTGTTGAAGAACCCAGTGGAGTAGTTGGTTTTGCAGTCTTCAACATCGCCACATCAGGCTTGTCTCTAACAGACTTACTGCTCAAAACAACCAATCCTGAATTTGTACTCGTCTTGCCTGCTTTCCCACTTGGAAGATTTCCTTGCAGAGTCACGTGTACGGGAAGTTTTGTAACGGAGCTAGGAGCTTCTGTATGATTTGATCCAGTAGAAGTCTTTAGTCCAGAAGAAGTGAACTCAAAATGCATTGGTGCTCTACCAGATGTTGCTACGTTGGGTACAGACAATGGCACTGGTCCCATAACCTTAGGAACACCTTTCAATCCAGATGATGACACTTTGCTAGGCACCGCTTTCTGCAGTATAGCTGCTCGAGGAAGGGATCTATCTGTCCCGTCAGAAGGATGTGTCTTTCCTGGTTGAGTCTGAGCTGCAGATGTTGACGGAACAGAGACCAAAGGCTTTCTGAAAACCTGAGTTGTTCTGGGATCACCCTTCCCAGCTTGCACATTCTTTGCACCTGAAGAACTTGTGGGTCCTTGGGCTGAGGGCCGTTGAGATGTACTTCCAGACTGCATCGTACCTTGTACTGGAACAAAGAGTGAAACGGGCGGGGTCGAGTTTGGAAGTTTCTCCGAGGATGAGGCCTGTGATGTCTTAGGGACTGATGGTGATCCATTTATAACAACTACAGGTGGAAATGTCTTGGCCGGGACTAGAATCCTGTTACCATTAGGTAGAACAATAAGGTTCATGAGGGTATTTCCCAGGTAGTATTGCTTTGCCACTGGCAACAGTCTAGAATTCATATTTGCTGTGACACTTCCTTGCGCTGCAAGAGATGCAGCTGAGGTCACTATTTTAGCTCGAGTAGTAGTTTTTGAAGATGGTTGGTATGAACCTGTGACCTTTACCATTGAGCTACTCATCCCAGCAGTTACAACAGCAGCCTTAGAACTTGAAGCATCACTTGCAGTTGATGAACAAGTCGTTCCAGGGGTCACAAAATCAGACTTAGAACTTGTTCCATCATTTGTAGTTGTTACATGAGAACTAACAGCACGAAGATCCGACAATGAAATGAACTGTTTCTTTGAAGACATTTTTGTATGCAGATTTGCTGTAGTAAATTCCTCCTTTTCAGGCAGTTCATTGTGATTGGAAGGTGGCAGAGCAGGACATGATGCTGACTCAACTGTTGGGTCAGACGACTTTGCTTCACTATCCGATTGTTCACAGTTTGTATGGCCTTTACGCTTCCTCTCTTTATCTTTGATCACCTTGTCACTTTCAAATACTCTTGTCCTGGCACTAGTCGTCTGCAAAATTCCCTTTTCTGCTGCTGAAAGAAGATCAAGCAATTTCATCTTTTTGTTGCTGGATTGTGGTTGAGCACTGCTTTTATCATTGGGCGACTTCCAAAATTTGTATGTATCATCGTAGAAGAGCATGTCGCTTGTGAAGGAAGGACGTCTCCTGGTTCGAATAGTACCATAAGAACTTGATTTCTGACACACGCAAGTGAACATGCAACTCTCTTGTCGGCAGTGCACAGTCATTTCTTTAACAGACCTTGATTCCTGGATACTATCACAAATGCATCCTAGGCGACAGGATTCCCCACAAGTTCGAGGAATCTTTTCAACTGGACCAGTAGTTTCAGGACTCGTATTGTCTGCCTCTCTCTTTACGGTTGGTTTAGGAAAATGCGTTTCTGAAGTCCCCTGTTTGAGCAATAAACTGGAGTCCTGAGATGCTATGAATGACTGCGGTTCATCATCATCAATTTCGAAAGGTTCGATTTCTTTTGGCTCTTCCTTTATGATCGTTTTGTCGCAAGCTGATAAGGCATTTCTGACTTGCAAAAATCCCTGGTGACCTTCATCCTTTTTCTTGGGTAATAAAGGCCTTGGATACGTTCTTTTATAGTATGAAAATGGGAGAGTTGGTAACTTTTTGACTAAGTTATCTGGTCCAGTCCCGAAAACATAGCCCTTGGGAGGTTGTAGGTTGCGTGACGTCACAGGCTTGTCTTTTCCATATTCCACACTCGTTGTACGCTCCATGTCATCCTTGTGTTTGTTCTTTTTCTTTTTCTTCTTCTTTTTCTTGAGTAAGCCAGAGTCATCATCGATGATGAACTGGTGCGACCGTTCTCTCTTTGCTGAAACTTCCACTGGTTTTTGTCTCTTGAGGGCCATTGCAAGTGTTTTGACAGAATGACTTTGCTTGCTTGGTACTTTGAAGACAACCTGAGCAGTACTTGCAGCCATACTTCCTGGAGTAATGAGGGAGCCACTTTGCTTGCTGCTGGTTGCTCCTTCCAAAAGATCTTCCAGGGCATCACTGACAAATGCAGATTTCTTTGAAACAACTGGCTTTTCAAAAGGTTTAAAGGGCAGACTCTCTTCTATTGGTGGTCTTGGGGACGGATCTTCTGGTGGTTCTAAACTAACTGGAGGCTTTTCTTTCCGTAATTTTTTAGATTTAGGCTTAGCATCCTGTAAACATGAACTTGATGGAGGCTTTTCTGCTTCTAGTTTGATCACTTTGTCCATGCTTTTTTCTGGCCGAGCTTGGTTCATTGGTCGAGGGCCAACAGGTTTGCTACTTGCTGCTGAACGCACCTGAAGTTGCTGAACATTGACATTCACATGTGATGTTGAAGACATCACAGGTTTCGGGCAGGTCTTAGGCTTGGTAGACAACACAAATGGACTCTGCTGAACCTGAGGAGTACTAGTGGCTTTTGATTTTGTGATGAACTTTAGCTTTAAAGAAGGTCTATCAGATTTCTGACCATCACTGTCAGACAAGATTTCCCATTCTTTAGCAGCAAGAGAATCTGAGTTTTTGATCTTGGTCTTGTCTGCTGATTTTGTTTCCTTCGCTGTTTTGGTTTCCGTTGAAAGATGGTTTTGTTTATTTAACACAGACTTGGGTCCAGACTTGGGTTTAGGCTTATGTTTCTTTGAGCTTGTTTTATAAAGTTCTTCTTCTTTCACTGTCACCGCTTGGTTGCTTTCTGCAATCTTTTTCAAGTTTAGACCTCTCTTCCTAAGAGACGGGTGAGCAATCTCTGTCAAGCCTTGGATATCCATGGACCACAAGAAATGTCTCTCCAACGACCTGATTTTTGCCTCCAGGGTATCCTCTTCCCTCTTCTTGTAGATGTTTGTAGGTTTGTAGATAGTTGGTTTCTGGATTGGAACCTTATTGGCAACAGTCTGTGGTTTCTTCCGCATCTTCAATTTTGATTTCTTGGCGAATGAATAGAGAGAATCCTTGTCGTTGAATGAGAAGAATATCAAATCTTCTATCTGGTCTTCTTCGTGTTGGGAAATCGGAGTAACTTCTTTCTCGGGTAACAAGTTTGGGGGCTGGTTCGATATATCATCTGTCCTTTCTTCTGCACAGCTTTGTTCTTGAAGTTCTAAAATTAAGTTTGGAATATGAAGGATATCCAATGCATCTGTTTGAAGAGAATAGCTTTCATCATTATGCTCGGTTGCATCTAACGTGTTTGTGCTGTCTTGCATAGCAGCAGGGTCATCAGTTCTTGCTTCAACAAGAGTGACTTGTTCTGTAGCATCGCCTTCAACAATCATTTCATCAGAATTATCTTGGCCTATCACAAAGTCATTAGTGGGAAGAAAGGATGCATCTTCATGACCAAGTGATGGTACTGCACACACTATCTCAGAAGTACCCTCAAGAAAAGAGGACTGCTTCTCTGGACTACTTGTTGGAACATTTGACTGCTTTTCGGAATTACAGATTGGTATGGTAGAGGCTGTTGGTGACTCTTCTATTTGAGGTGGTTTGGAAGAGTCAGCTGCAACATGCAGCAAATTTTCAGAGTCGACTGTCTCTGAGGTGTTGGTTGATGTGGGCTCCCCCTTCCTGCTGAAGAGACTGAAGATATTTCTTATGGGAGAAACTTTGTTGCTATCACTAGCTTCTGCCTCGTCCAAAGACTCCTCTCCAGCTGAAATCAAATGAACATCCAAATTGTCCTCACCATCTTGGACAGTTTTGTTTTCAGCCAGGTTGCCAACTTCATTGGGTACATGTTGCTCTTCAGGCTGGACATCAGTTCTGTTATTAGATGATTCACTGGAAATATAATTTATGGAGGGAGCTCTTGCTTCAGCTTCAGATTCACCACTATCTTTTGCTGCTGTAACTGCAACATCTTCTTTACTGCTCACAACTGCTGTATCAGTAGCAGTTTCTGCTCCTTTAACATTTTCAGCTTCTGCATCAGCGTCAGGCTTGCTACTACTTGACATTGCGTTATCAGTAACATCGTCTTTACTTGTCTCTACTGCGTCATCAGCACTTTCTCTGGGACTCTTCTCTAGTGTATTAGAGACTTCATCTTCCAATCTTGGTACAGACTTCTCATTCAAATCGTCTTCACTTCTCACGAATGCATCAACACATGACTGCTTGCTCTGCTCAGACTGTTCCTCTGGATGAACATCATCCGAACACATAGTGCCTTTTGCAGCAGCTTCTGTTTGGATGCAGTCAAGAGCCCCCATAGTTCTTTCATCCTGCGATGCTGCATTATTCTCATTGCATTCACTTTTGTCGGTGGTTGATGTTTGTGAAGCTTCTGCTGAATCACCTGGTTGAGATTGTAAACTCCAAACACGCAAGACATGCCCTGTGTCACCCGAATCTGGAATCTCGGATGTTAAGTCAGAAGTGTTTTCTGCTAATGTTGGAGGTTGCTCGTCAATGACTAGACCTCCACCCTCGTCCATATCACAGGATATGTCGGACAAGCTGTCTGACCAGATTCGTTCGTCAGGTAATGATGGCGGCTGAGAGTCTTGAGCATCCGCTGGTGAGTCCTTTTGTGCTGTCCTTAAATCACAAGGTTTTTCATTTGAAGTTTCCTCTTCTCTAAGTACATGAATGTGAGCAGTGTCCATTTCCTTTGATTCCTCCGAAACGCCTTCTTTGTTTTGTTCGCTTACTTCATCCCCTAGTTTGGCAGCATCTTCTCCTGAAGTCTCTTCAGGAAGTTTGTTTGAAGGCTCTTTCGTTCTACTCAAATCTTTCTGAACATCATCCTGTTCATCAGCTTTAGTTCTGCTTTCAACAGTTTTGGATTCACATGTCCTGTCATCTACTTGCTTTGCTATTCTTTTCTGCTCAAATATTTCAGCACCCTCTGTGATCTCATCTATTTCAGATTTTTTCTGCACATCTTTCACACTTTCAGATTTCTCAGCCGATATTTCAGAGACCCTATCCTTGGCCGGTTTGGAAGGTGCATCTGCGCTCTTACCAAAATTGGCGAAAATGTTTCTTGATTTCTTTAGGGGCTTCATCTTTGAGAAGATATTCTTGGAGGGTTTGATAGCAAAACTCTCTGGTTTGACAGTTTTTTTGGATGTAAGCGCAACAGTTTCCTGTGAGTGATTTTCATGCGATCCTCCAGATTCTGACAGCGATGTCCCGTCTCCACCATTCAAGTCTCCATTTCTCTTGTCGGTCAATTTCGGAGTTGAAAATAGAGACCACAGACTGCGTTGATCTTGGTTCTTCTTCTCATGCTCCGAGAGGCCGTTCATATCTTGTCTTTCAAGGCTGTTTATATTTTCTTCTTCGAGCCTTCCACATGGTACAGCACCATTGGCTGCTGACTCTTTTCTTTCTGGGATATCTATAGGCACTAGAAGGTCGTCCTCCTCTTTGTCCTCTGAGCGTGCCCTGGCAGAAAGCGACCAACCCGTCCGCTTTCCTGCGCACGATGGCAGGGGAGCTTTTTGAAGAGCTTTTTGCGAGACTTTAAGTGGGGTTTTCTGTGGGGCCTTGAGTTGGGTCTTCTGGGGCGAGTTGACGTTGGAGTTTGAGTCCTGCTTCTGTCCCATCCTCCATCTCAGAGATTCCCTGAGACGTCGCTGCTCCTGGTTGCCTGGGCTTGGCTTCCCGCTGTGGGTCGATTTCCTTGCGTTGGACTTCAGACGCACTGCCTCCATAGTCGGTTCAATCTCTCCACAGCTCTACATGGAACCTGGACAAATGAAATGAAATGCAGAGGGTCATACATGTATATTAGTTGTATGGTAGACTGAAACATAATAAAAGTCCTGTTTTATTTTTCAAATTGGTAATGCCTCCTTTACATAGAACCTGGACAAATGAAATGAAAGGCAGTGGATTGTACATATTACTGGGATCTGACATGTTGTACGGTAGATTGAAACACAATGAAAGTGATGTTGAACTTAAATTAACCACTTTCAAAATGGCAAGGGGACTTCTTAATTTCTTTTCTTTAAATGTATGATGCTACTTATTAGTTATATTGTTATCATTATTACTATCAATACTCATGTACACAAATGCACATTTGTAATGAAATAATGTACAAGTTTGCATTTATTTGGAAATTCAATGTCAAACATGTATGAAACTGTAAATGCTACATGTATATACATGCACCAAACTAAAATCTTTATAGCCCGGTCACATATCAACAGATTGCGTAAACGGACGTCAAACGGAGACCTAAATTTTCCATCCGTTCGTCTCCGTTCGTATGCGTTCCTTGTCCGGTGATGTACGTTGTTCTATGTTTTGTACATAAAGCAATGGAGACGACTTTCATCACCGGATAATTTCATTTCGCCAATTTTCTATTCGTTGCGCATTCGTTTCCGCTATCCGTTGATATCTGACCGGGCCATAAATAGCTAGTACTGCCATTCCTAAGTAAATGTCATTGCATTTATTTGTATTTAACTACAATGTCATAACTTTTCTTATGAAATTGTTACATATTATTGGTAAATATTGCTGAAACACAAACCCATAAAAAATCTACTCATATAATTATACAGATACTACCTTACTGTTGTGTGAAGCAGGCTATGCATAAACAATGCATCTACAGGTGGCACGTATTAGATACCTGCCAACACATGCACTGTCCATACATCATGTGTGCTACATGGAAATTGTGTGTATGGAATGTATGATTATGGTCATAGCTGTCATACCCTAGTATTTTTACAGTCAAACCTGTCTTAGTGGCCACCTGTCTATAGATAGCAGCCAACCTGCCTATAGTGGCCACCAAAACCTGTCTAAGAGGTTACTTCTCTACAACAGGGCTCCACACTTACTTTTTTTTGTCAGTGGCCCGGTTGGGCCAGTGAAATAATTTCTTCCCCTTTTCGGGCGGCCCGAAAGAAACATTTACAAGCCCAAATTTGAATTTCATGAGAAAACTTGTTACTATTCAAAATAGCACTCTTTCCTGATCGAACCTGAAGCATGACATGGAAGAAAATAAGATTTTTCTAATTTTGTCAATGTCGGGTTGAAAATCTGCTTGCTCGATTGGGCCACCAAAATATGACTTTATACATTTTTGCTGGCCCGAAGTGCAATTTCACTAGCCCCGGGCCAGTGCGATTGTCGAGCCCTGTCTACAATGGCCACTTTTCTTGTTTCCCAAGGCTTAGGTGGTCACTATACTAATTTGATTGTAAAATACAGATCCTGAGCTAAAATCTATGTACTTACCATTCAAACTTTTGACAGCGTCTGCTTGAGAGTCGGTCATCTACATAGAATAACTTGCATCTTGTTTGAAACCTGCACACACAAAAAAGAAAATTAGTATATTATGATTATAGTTTACTAACTTGGTGCAAAAACTGGCAAATGGTAGATAAAATGTGTGATTTAATATATCCACTGAGTGTTGTGTGAAAATTCCATGGATAAATGAATGCCACATGACCAAGTAATGAGCAAAAATGTGAAGTGATGTTTGCCAACTCATTTACTGACTTTGTACAGTTATAATTATCCACTAGATAAGTATAAATCTGATCATTATAACAGACAATAAATGTGGAAACCCAAGGCTGTTCTTCATGTAGGTAAGTTTTGAGGATGCTGCCAATGTTACTAGATCCTTTGAATATCAGCAGGGATACCAGAAAGGTACAAGTAGACAGCCTGAAAAAAACAAAATCAGATTCTAATGAAGAAAACGTTAAGTTGTATAATGTTGTACTAAGAAAATAATAATTCGAATAGCAGTTATAGTGCGATGTCTATCCTAGTGCGCTGTATATCTCAGTGCACCATTTAGGGGTGCTTTAATATCCTTGGTCAATAGGTACAGAAACTTCAAATCCACACTTGAATTCTTTGTATTGATCATCCCATTGCTCAAGGACATACAACGCTGGTTCATTGATAGGTTTTCACTCAGGTCCCATGATTCAAAGTCAACGCATATCAGATTTTTGCCACAAAATGAAATGAAAAACAAATAATTCATTATTTTGCCAAAAAAATGGTATCGATCCAACTCACATATCGTCTCCAATTGTCTAAAAGCCTGAAACAACAATGGAGCCTACATGCCTGAAACATCTACACATAGATGTGTTCTGACTTCTGACCAAATACTTAGAAATAAAGTCTTCTTGCATGCTGGTCCAGTGCACGTAAAAGTTTACTTGTATTTGGACCACTCACCACTAACATTTATGAAGGACATATTTTGGTACCATGTAGGGCAACTTGATAACTTGCAAACTGACAATGCCAGACGGATATATTTCCACATCCAGCTTATATACTAGTAATTGAAATTTAAAGGGGGAGTACAGTTTTGGTAAGGCTGAACTTTAGTAACCAAAACCTGCACAATAACATTACAAACTAATAGTTATAACTCCACCATGTTCAAAAGGTATACAACTAAAAGCCTGTTATCATTCAAAAAGAGCCATTAAAACACACAAGGGCACTCTCTAAAAAAGCATTGGATTCAACCATTTTTCATAAAAAATTATGCATATTTGTTGAAATAATGATTAGAGAGATCATCTCTTTTTAAAGTTTTTGAAAAAGTGTAGGCATTTTTAAATTTTGAAAAAAAATCATCGAATAAATCTGGGGCCCAGATTTATTCTGATTAGAAGTATTGATATTTCAGCCGTTTCTGAACCGATTGTTATCAAATAAAGTTTATTCTGTCATTACAATTGTATGCTCTTTCACATTTGACACTCAGTTTTGTTTATTATCTCACAAAAAAGTCTTATGTGCAGCTCCCTCTATAATAAAACTGAACTACCCCATTAATTTTTGGCCACTCCATAGCTTTGGGCAGGGCAAGCAATTCTTCTTTAAGGATTTCATTTTACTAGCCCAACTTTCATGTATTCAAGAATTAAAGTGGACTTCCACACGATTTCAAGCTTCTAATGATTGAAAGACAGATATTCTAGGTCAATAAACACAATTTTGTGTGAAAAAAGTATGATTGTGGGTTCTTATAATTGGCTTTGAAATTCTAATGACACAAAATCGCGAGCGAGCTTGTTCTATCCCACAATACACCAATTTTTGATGTGCGACCCTCACTATGCGCCTATGTTTTTACACTGCAGCGAATGTGTTCTTCTGATCTGACCAATACAATGCTCGATCATGAATAGTTCAGTCCACGATGCGCCACTCAACCGTGCCTTTGAGCGTTACTGCCTTGTTGAACCGTTTGAAAATACTTGCCTGCCCGAAATTGTAACACGTTTGGCTTTCATTGGAATTTGAATAGACACAAAGTCCTGTAAACGTGGTTATTGAATTTCCTGGCTCTGCATGGCCGGCTATTATGAATGACACATGCAGTGATCACAATGCAGTGGCACCGGATTCAAGCCTACTCAAGAAATTGAGCAAAGTGAGGGTGCTACGTAAGGGTCTCATGATTGTGTGCAGTAAATTTAATTATTTACTCAGAGTTAATGACATTAGAAAAATCTCTTAGAAATCAACCAAAGAGAGTCAAATCCTGAAAATATTCAAGCACATCCATAGATTTATTTCCAATATACTGTACTTTTTAAAAACTCGTCCGGAATTCTCCTTTAAGATGTGAATGCACAAAATATATGTTTATTTGTAAATCGTTTTTAAAATGTGCAGACATGCATGAATACATTATTTTGTGTTTTCAATCACACTCGGATTACGCTACTTTGCCTACTTACCAGTGCAGCTATTGAAGGATTATCTTTGAGAGCAGCTGAGCTCTCTACTTGAAATAGCTTGCATCTTCTACTCTGTGGATGCTTTCTTGTTATATCTTGTAAAACCTGCATGAAACAAATACAATATGATCAATTTAACTCAATATAGGTTTCAGTGAAAAAAAAAACACATGGGCTCAGGGCGAAATCGCCCCTAAAATGAAAAAAAGATCTCCAAAAATGATTAAAGAGCCCCTGAAAATTAGTATAGTATAGAGTTCAATGCAAACTAGATGGATCTTCGACTATATATATGTTTTAAGGCTGTAGTGAAACGGTTACACGACGGTTAACCGACCGGCATCGGCAAAAACGTTTTCATTTTCACGGTTTCGGTTAGCCGGAAAAAAAAAAAAAAAAAAAAAAATTGGGTCAGAAAATGGCACGTTGAACCCTGCCAATCTATTGCTAAAGTAAAGGTATTTTACATGTATCACAAATAAACAAAACAAATAAACAAATGGTAAGAGGATTAATGAATAGATTAAGGCCTGGTCACACAGGACGCGACTAGACCCACGAATGCAGTACGCATTGTAAGGCTGTTGACGAGTCACAGGTACCCGGGTCCCGCCGAAAATGTCGAGTCCCGGGCGCAAAAGTCGATACTCGATATCCCGAAAAAAGGGGAAGTCCCCTCATTGAACGCAAGAGTTATCATGTTCATTCAAGTGACAAAAATTGAGCGCATTTATGACGATAAATCATCTTCTAAAATACAGCAAATTCGTAAATAAATTATAGTTTTAGCATTTCTGACATGATTTTAGCGGAATTATGGCAACATACTGTTCAAATTTACCTTGATTACGACATTTCTGATGGGAATAGGACATTAATGATCTTCGTGACCGATCTTATCTTCAACACACTTCACTGAATATGATTGTCATCGCGCCACTATTTTGGGCTATTATCTACCAACAAGCGATTATCATTTAGTAGATCTAATAAATCAATGACTCCCAATACAATTTCATGTTATTCGTATTACGTAGTTCAGGCAAAGCAGCGAAAACCAGACACGTGTTGCGGTTTTTGGTTTGCGAAACCGTGACAGGTTTTCGCTGCTTCGCCTGAACTACGTAATGCGAATGGAACATAAAATTGTATTGGGAGTCATCGATTTATTAGATCTACTAAATGATAATCGCTTGTTGGTAGATAATAGCCCAAAAGAGTGGCGCGATGACAATCATATTCAGTGAAGTGTGTTGAAGATACGATCGGTCATAAATGAGCTCAATTTTTGTCACTTGAACGAACATGTTTTCCCAGCGGCGTGACATGCCGATAGCGAAATCAACAAATGGGTAAATTTCGGGTACCCGTGACTCGCCCGAAAAATTATCGCGAGTCCCGGGAGGGAAATACTCCCGAAATCGACAGCACTAACGCATTGGTACGAATCCATGGCAAGCCGTTTTAACATTTATTCCTATTTCTTGATCAAGAATTGAATTATTGATATCGAGAATGCTTTTCTTGATATCAAGAATTACCAATGCTTAACAACAGAAAAGTATTTCTTGATATCAAGAATTAATTTCTTGATATCAATAAATCAAATTCTTGATATCAAGAATTGAATTCTTGATATCAAGAAATAGGAATAAATGTTAAAAACAGCTTGCCATAGATTCGTACCAATGCGTACTGCATTCGTGGGTCTAGTCGTGTCCTGTGTGACCAGGCCTTGAGACCTGGTAGAGCCAAATTTAGAAGAATCATTTGTGATAAGATATCCGAAGGCTTTCATCTTGACAGTGGTTTGTAGACTAACATGGCACTGCCCTGCTGGTTCCAATTGAAAAAACAGACAGATATCGGATGGTATATCCGAGAATTTGTTCTTTTTTTTTCTTTTTCGGTTACCCGTTCGGTTAAAGGGACTTAGTAACATTGTCCAAATCCTCAAAATAAAATTGTAATTCTAGCGGTTCCTTTATACCTTGTTGTATTCGTATTAACAATAAAATCATGGGACAGCTTTCGGTTTTTCAAATTTCCCTTTCATTACAAAGATATGTATGATTGAAGTATTTAGATAAGAAAATCTCCGGGCGAGATTTTCATCCCTGTACAAAGTGAATGCAGTGAGTTGGTGAATATCACCCAATATCACTTTGCATTTTCGCTCATTACTTGGCCATACATTGTCCATTTGACCTGAAATTTTCACACAATACCCTGAGGACATATGAGATAACAACAGTATACATTGCATCAACCATTCATCAGTTTTTGCACATCTCAACAAAGTTACTAGATCCCTTTAACCGGTTTTTGCCGTTGGTTAACCGGTTTTCCAAATAACCGACTTACTACAGCCTTAAAGAGGAATTCCACCCCAGAAATGTGATGTTTGCTATAAAATTGAGTGAATATGAAGAATGATGATCGAAAATCTGAGCCAAAACGGTAGAGCAATAAAAAAGTTATGACAGGATGAACTTTGCTCCGATTTTTAGTATCGTTCGCAATTGCTATCGATCGTGACGTCACTTGCGAGCTGCAGCCATTTTGACTTCTACATGGAAATTTAAAAAAAAAAAAATTTTCTTAATAACAAAGCAAATGTATGAGCTTACAAATTCCAAAGAGGTTGACCCATCGATATTATTCTATGAATTCGTGAAAACAAGGAGAGAAAAATTAATTTTTAGCAACGAAAATGAGAAATAAGTGTATTTTCATGTGCTAAAGGCATGGCGAGTTGCTCGTCAATGATGTTGCATATGGCGGCAATTTTGAAACGATCGCTCATTACTACATGATGTTCAAATAGGTATAACTCGCGTGTTTCTTGTCCGATTTTGATCAAATTTTCACCAATTATGCCTCTTATTCTGCTTATTCAAATAACGAATGGTTTTATCAGGCCCGGACTACCCCTTTAATATGTTTATTTTTAATCATTTTGTGCAGACATGAATACATTATTTTGTGTTTTCAATCACACTCGGATTATGCTACTTTGCCTACTTACCAGTGCAGCTTTTGAAGGATTATCTTTGAGAGTACAGGCAGCTGAGCTCTCTACTTGAAATAGCTTGCATCTTCTCCTCCACAGACGCTTTCTTGTTATATCTTGTAAAACCTGCATGAAACAAATACAATATTATGATACATTCAATTAAATTCAATTCAATATAGGTTTCAGTTCAAAATACACGGAGGCTCTGGGTGAATTCGCCCCTAAAATGAAGGAAAAAAATAGCCCTGAAAATGATTAAAGAGCCCCTGAAAATTAGTATAGAGTTTAAAGGGGTAGTACAGTTTTGGTAAGGCTGAACTTTAGTAACCAAACCTGGACAGTAACATTATAAACTAATAGTTATAACTCCACCATGCTCGAAAGGTATACAAAATTACAAATGACTCAAGTAAAAAGCCTGTTATCATTAAAAAAAAGAGCCATTAAAACACAAGAGGGCGCTTTCTAAAAAGGCATTGGTTTCAACCATTTTTCATACAAAATTATGCATGTGATGTTTTATTGAAATAATGATTAAATAGAGAGATCATCAACAACTATTTAAAAAACACTTTTGAAATTTTTTGAAAAAGTGCAAGCATTTTTTTAATTAACAAAAAAAATAGTCTAATTATTTGGGCCCCAAATAATTATAAGATCAAATATATTTATTGATATTTCAGCCATTTCTGGGTCGATTCTGACCAAATAAAGTTTATTCTGCCATTAAAATTGCATGTTCTCTCAAATTAGACACTCAGTTTTTCATGACCTCACAACAAAATTGTGATGTGCAGCGCCCTCTCTACCAAAAATGAACTACCCCTTTAATTGATGCAAATCTAATTTTAGGGTGTCATTTTCATGCAGGCAAGCTTGTTGAAAAGTAGACCCCGAAAAATAAATTTCCCCTGATATATGTAGCTTTATCAATTGGTGTCATTCATGTGTACAATTGTTTACAACATAGAATTAACTTTATAAAATGCAAATTACATGTATATGATTGTATCGATAGGACATCTAAAGAAGTAGCCTACATACTTATTAATTAAAATGATAAAAGAGAAAAGGTTTAAAAGTTCACCGATAAATTAGTAAAAATTGTATTGCACAAAAAAAGGTAAATAATATATGTACATTAAAACATATTTATCATTTTTGTAATGTACAGGAAATAACAAACATTTGTAATTTCCCTTGAAGATGCATACTGGTGAAGCAGTAGGGTCCATGGTCCAACTGACTGATTTTTTTTTTTTTTTTGGGGGGGGGGGGTAATAAAATGTGTATTTCTGTAATCTGATAAATATCTACTGAGTGATGTGTGAACATTTCATGTTTAATGAATGTAATATGACTGAACAATTAGGGAAAATGCAAAGTGATATTTGTTTAACTCATTGCACTGACATTGAGCAGTTTACATTTTCCAGTGAAAATAAAATCCAAATACTTCAACAACTTTTGTAATGAAAGATGGCCCCATCAGGCCCCAAAATCTTTTTTTTTTTAAATATGTTTTAAATGCCTGCATTCTGGCTGAGCACTATAAATAGTGCAGTGACCATCACCCAGGAGAAACAAGGAAAGTATCCACTGTAGACAGAGCTGGCCACTATACTCAAATGCAGGAATCAATTTTTATTTCCGGGGGCTACTTCTTCAATCTGATGGATATCACAAAACATTTCACATTATAATACCCTATATAGGGGCTATCTACTGATTTCATGGGGCTACATGTATTTTGAAAATTAGGGGGCAAAATCGCCCTCAGACCCCATATATATTACCCTGCTACCTGCTACTATAGACAGGCTGCCGCTAAGACAGCTCTGACTGTCCATGTGTTCTTCATGGTTTATTATTATTTACAGTCATTCTCAGAATCAGGTTACATGCAAAAATCACAATAGCTCCACCTATTGCCCATAGTCTGAACAGTCCAATTAGAAAATACAGTAGGCTATGGCTGAATGTGTGCATATTACACTGCACTGCACTGCATGTGGACTGAACTATATAATGATGCATACAAACTGTACATGCACCTGCACCACATGCTAGCTACATAGTAAACATGCACAGAAATAGTACCAGTACTGGCCCTTGTTGATACCACTGAACGTTGATACATTCACTTGTTGTGTATGAACATATTTGGTCAATTATGCAATAAATACCAGTTTTAGGTCAAGATTGATCAACATTGTACATGATGAATGGTGATCAAAGACATCAATTTAGAGAGAAAGTTGGCAATTTAAAGAAAGTAGCACAGGAGAACACAAATTTCAGGAGGCCAACATGACAATTAAATCAGATAGACTCCCACCATAAACTTGTGTGTTGTAGATTTTAATTTGATTGTGGCCAATATGAGAGTTTATAGTGGCCAAATAACATTTCTGGTGGCCATTGGCACCTAGTCGGGCCACTGCTAATGGCAAACCCTGTACATTTAGACTTTAAGTTTAATGCACTGTGTGTTTGCATATTATCTAGGCAGATCAATTTACTTGCATGTAATTCCCATAATCAGCTGATATACAAACAACATGAACCATGCATGGTTTGAAATGAAATGAAATGGCTGCATGACATCATACAAACATCATGACATGCTGCTATACTTTCTGGCCACCTGAAACTGTATAAATTAATGGGTGCATTGCCTAACTGGCCACTATGATATATGGAGATCATGATAATGATGTATTAATTAAAGGGAACCACCAGGCAAAGAACAACACATAATTATGTTTTGGTACTGTTTTGTGATATCAAATAGATACCCAACATTTTGCAAAGGGTTGTGTAATTCATAAACAAAGCAATTAATTTTCACCACTTACGGAACCACTACTATTTCCTGGTTCCATACGGGCCAACATTTGCGAGTGCGCCAATGCTATTCACGCGTACGTTTGGAGACAATATAATCCTGGGCGATTCGTTCGCTCTGCACACATTAGTCTTCGCAATTCAGACCGCATGCTTTAGAATGGTGATGCGTTTTTCAATTATATATTTTTTTCTGGAAACATATTTTTGTGAACTAATTGATGCAATGGAATATTAAAGATGTTACCTTTCATTTATATTAAGAATACTATTTTTGGGTGGTGGTACCCTTTAACCAATTGCATACAGGAACATGGTGGGCCCAGTCTGTATTAACTCTATGGGAATTGTACAATTTAGTATGGAACAGGTTAAATAAATGCAACATTTTGGCCACTTGATACTGATTACGGTATGTATAAAGGGGGTTATCAATTAGGTCACCGACAAAAACACCCAAGGGCGTGCGCACCATGTAAATGTCATATTATGTTGAAGCATGGATGGTTTAAGTTAATTATGCTAAATTACAGTATCAGGAAACACCCCACACACACAACATTGAAATCACATATACGGTATGTGAAAGAATTATAACTAATCTGATGATGTACATGCATGTATACATTTTTTTTTAATGCTTTGAAATTGACTATTTGAGCAATAAACCCCCCCCCCCCTCCCCCCCAAAAAATCTAGCACCTACGCTTTAATTCAACCACATGTACGCTGCATGCAAAAGCTGCAGCCACATCGTGTACAAGCTGTTAGTGTGTTAGGCTACAGGTACCCAGCCCAACGGAGAAGGTTGAATGGGCGGTGACATTTTGGCCCAATCTCAGCGGCTCACATGGAATTATTATTGACTGATATTTCTGAATAAAATTATATTTATACTAAGGTTTACATTCTACAACATTTGCCCTTTTTTATACTATTTCAACCAAATTGATTAATCAGTGTGGCCAATATAGATGTTTTCCCAATGCTTTCTTTAAAGGGGACCACCAGACAAAGAGCAACACATTATTATATGTTTTGGTAGCGTTTTGTGATATCAAATAGATACCCAACATTTTGCAAAGGGTTGTGTAATTCATAAACAAAGCAATTTATTTCCACCACTTACCCACTACTATTTCCTGGTTCCATACGGGCCAACCATTTGCGAGTGCGCCAATGCTATTCACGCGTACGTTTGAAGACAATAGATTCCCGGGCGATTCGTTCGCTCTGCACACATTAGTCTTCGCAATTCAGACCACATGAACGCATGCTTTAGAATGGTGATGCGTTTTCCAATTTTTTTTTTCTTTTCTGGAAACATATCTTTGTGAACTTGTTGATGGAATGAAATACTTAAGATGTTACCTTTCTTTAATACAAAATATTATGTTTGGGTGGTGATACCCTTTAATTCCAATACATACATGGAATGCTTAAAGGGTACCACCACCCAAAAAAACATATTCTTATAAATGAAAAGTAACATCTATATATAGTAGTCCATTCCATCGACAAGTTCAGAAAAATATGTTTCCAGAAAGAATGATGAAATAATCAGAAAAAGCATCACCATATATCAATATACAAAAAAATCGTAAAATGTTGCACTCACTTTGTACACGGTTTTGACTGTCCAGTGGATAATTTAACATCTGAACCCTTCAATCGTAAATATCTTTTTAACGATAGGGAAATTCGAAAAACCAAAACCTGTCCCATGCTTTTATTGTTAATACCAGGGGTGTAGACAACGGGGGAGATGAGGGGGATGCATCCCCCCTCCTCCTCACAAGGTGGGGGGATGACGTGTACAATCATCCCCCCCCCCCCCCACCCCGGTTTTAGGAAAATACATTTTTTTTGTGTGTGTGTTTGAATGGTGAAGGTGCGTGTGTTTGTGTGTGTGAGTGGTATACAATGTATGAGCTAAGACTTGTTAATTCTAACATTCAAAATCTAATTTATACATCGAAGTTTTCGCTGCGCGATTCGATTCGCGCGCGAACAGATTATCTCAGTTTGTTATGTAACTTGTGTATGATCTGGGGTGAGTACCTTTTCTCTACCGGGCATGTAGTTCCCATGTGCCTACATCGGCATTGCTCTGGCTGTTTGTGTGATGTGCACCAAATTGCACCATTTCAAGTATATAAATGCAACACACCCAAGGTCCTATGTCATAGGCAGGCTGCAGTAAATAAGTTTGAGAGACTGGCCAAAATCATAAACACATTTTTAGCTAAAATCTCACCAATTAATCAGACTTAACATGATGGGAGGTTAGAATTGAATATAATGTCAAACTTACATGAGCCTTCCAATGTAAAAAGCACTTTAAATTCCAGTTTTTGAATTTCTGATATAAGACTTGAAGAGTCAATCAACTTTTTGGCAGTACTGCACTCTATCCACAAGTTTAGAACATGTTTACTAGTTTAGGCTTGTCTGCCAGCCATTATTATCAAAAGGTTGAAAGTATTTTTAGAGATTTGTGTCTGAATGACAATGGTGAATCACTTTCCTAGTCAGACAATAGCTTTGTTACATTCCAGTCACAAAAGGTTAAAGCAAAGAATGCAAAGGTCTGCAGGGCAGAGCAATGTGACTTCTCTCTCTGAAACCAGCATTGTCTGATCTAAATAGAAGATTTAAAAGGCACAAAGTCAGAGGCATGCTGCCTTGGGCAACCATAATAGTTAACTGTTAAGATTATAAGAAGCACACTGTCACTGATGTAAATTTGTGTGAAAAGACTTGTTTGAGTCTATGAAGAAAGGGAATCCCCCATATAAAATTTGGACAATGAGGGCAGCTTTGAATTTTGTCTCTTTGCATGGTAAAGGAGTAAGGGGTTAATGCAGCATGTATGCAATTAACCCCTTGTCTTGTAGGGGTGAATGCAACATCTTAACCGTTATCCCCCTCCCAAAACCTCCCCATATGGATCTGCGAAGCCTCTGCCCCAGCCCTCGGTCGCTTCGCTCCATCGGCACTCATTCGTGGCTGTAGGCTATGTTGTTTGTTGCACAATAGATAATGTGGCATATGGTTTATGTTGGACCTGTGTATGAATATAAATATAATGTAATATGTTTGTGCGTTGGGGTACATATTTATTAGTGTGTCAATTATTTGTTTTCTTCGTGAAAAATATATTGAAAATTTTGGGTCGATCAAGTCATATCATGCTTACACAGATGCAGTCAATCTTACTCCCGAATTTCCTATCTAGGTTTGCACCAGATTGCACAATTTCAAGTCCAAAAATGCAAAAGCTCCCTACGGTGGGAGGGTTGACACCCCCTCCCACTCAATCGCTTCGCTCCCTCGCATTATCTCACTCTCACCCGGCTCAAAGTTGGCAACCCTGTGAGTGTGGTTGGGCATGAGCCCCTGCACAAACAAAATCGTTAGCCCCCTTAGGTCTTTGCCCAATTTTGCCCCAATTCCCTCGGTCTCGAAACATTTTGGCAGGTGGTCTCGGCCGGTGAAAAATTTCATCCCCACCAGGTGTAAGAACCTGTCTACGCCACTGGTTAATACAAATACAACAAGGCATGAGGAAACCCGCTAGAATTCCAATAGGATTTTGAGGATTTGGACAATGTTACCAATTCCACCTGTGACTAAGGTTGAACAAAATAAACATTCTGTGATGTTTAATGAATGTCATATGACCAAGTGCTTGCATCGCACTAGGGTTTTCTATAGCTCAGGTTTTCTATAGGTCTCAGTTTCGAATCCTGGAGGAATCCCATTTTCCATTTACGACCAAGTTATGAGAGAAATGCAAAATGTTATTTGCTGAATCATTGCTAATTTTGAGTTTGTACATGGAGTTAACATGATCCCAGCATTTTAAAACTATTTCATAATTTGCTGTGGAGCACCTTGATGTACATGTAGTTACAAATTTCAGATCTGTTTGGTCGACCTGCAGTTCTCTGTCATTGAGGTTTTGGCATTCATCCAAAAACCTGTACTCTGTTCTCACATGTCATCACAGCATCAACGTAAATTAACTCGAGGTTAATATGCTCAGAATGCACGTTGGCCAAAATCAGAAAGGGTTCAGAGATATAGTGAACTGGAAGAGACGACTACACCCAATTCACATCATCAGAGAACGGAAGCGATGTCCTAGTCATCAAATGCAAAAGCCCCTACTATAGACTAATCTGGTTTCAAGTCTATAGTCATAGGGTCATAACTGGGGGGCTTCCAAGAGTACAATTAAAGATAATTTGAACAGGTTTGAACCATTATGCAACATGTCAGGTGTATAATTGTCTCCTAAACAAATCGGTGTGGTTCTAAGAGACCGTTGTTCAGCATGCTAGACATGCTTGAAGCCCCCCAGTTATGGCAGACGTAGACTTGAAACCGGATTGGCAAGACGTGCAATTCAGCTTGTTTGATAGCTGCCAAAGCCTGACATGTGTTCAAAATATATACCACTTATAAATATTGTACAGAAAAGTTTTCAAAGCATGGGGTCAAATTTGTTCAAAAAAATTCCACGACAGATGTTTTCCATAAATGTGTTATGATTACAATATAGGACAGTTACTGAGATGAGTGTTGAAGTTTAATTGCCAAAATAGTGAAATTCACATTGTTTTTTAAAACTCATTGGATGGAATTCTCATGAACGTGTCAAATTTAGCCTGGGCTAAATCATATGTCGATTCGCACAGCCCCACAGCCCTTCACATTGGCTGTGTGTACGCATTCATGATCATTCACATGTCGTGAAAAAGGGGTAAATTTTTGCATACATGTGTTTGCAAAAATGAAACAGAAATTTAATATTTAAAGAAATGGAAAAAGGGGTATTCCATGGACCCGTTGCAGAAAGAGATCTATACAATCGATTGTAAGATTGAAAATTTGCATGTTTCAACCAATCAAATTTGCGCATTTAGAACACATGATCTAACTTACAATTTAACTTGCAATCGATTGTATCTCGACTCTAGTGTCTACAACAGGGCCCATGACTATGCTTGCGGAGATGGGAAAACAGGGTACAAATTTCATGATTATCACGAAATGTGAAAAATAGGGTACCTTTTTTGTAAAGGGCCAGTAAATTATACATACTTTGTTTGCGTACTGGCTGTCTTTAAAAAGGGGTATTATTTGTAGGCCTAAATGTGTACTCAAAATCAAATGAAACAAATTTGCGTTATTTTTGTAAGCTAATTTGTACCAACAATGTTGTGTAACTTGTGTTTAAAAAAGTGGTATGCTGCAAGTGTAGGCCTACTTGGTAATATGCAGCGAATAATTTTTCACTACACGAACGTTCAATAATTATATGTGTTATTCTTTTGGATATGACGTGACAGGGAGCGGTCGTGAAGATGTAGACATGAACACATGCAAAAATGACCATGGCCTCTTTTCATGAAATTGTGAATTCGATCACCATCAAATACACGGCACATTTTAAAATGAAACCTGCGGGATAGAAAGTCTAGACTCTACAGGGAATCGAGAAGAAGAAATAAGAAAATGAGGAGCATGAGGAAAAAGAACAAAACAAAGAGGCCAAAGCAATATTAAAAATGGAGAAGAAAAAAGCATCCAGAAGATATTACAGGGTGCATGAGGCCCAATTAACTCATCAAAATATCATTTATTCTGGTCTACAAAATACAAATTAAAAACTACGATAACACTAACAGTAACGCCAACTAATGGGCGCCATCAGCTCCAAGTTTGGCCCAGCAGGCTAGCTACTGTACTGTAGGTCTACTTCACTTCCATTATAATGTGCACACAACGACGAACGTAATACACAGTATACGCGTATGGGTAGGGGCCACGTGCTGATCGGCCTATGCATACAACGTTGTATACGCGGTCCTACGTGCAAACGATAGCGCGAAAAATGGCGTCCGAGAACGATCGAGAATCCGATTCTTAATTTTGTCGTACAAGCTAGTGTTGACGATCAACCGTGTAGAGAAAGATCTCATTTTGTAGTATGACAAACACATTACTTACTCAAATTCATTATCCTGCATCATATTCTCCTTCCAAAAGTCACGTCCGTTTCAACAATATTGCGCAGTACTTTGACGCCATGCTGGTCCCGTAAGCGAAATGCATCCTGGGTAAAACTAATTTTGGCGGCAAAATAGGAATGACTCGTTCACGCCACGTGGCCGCGAGGTAGACCTAGGTCGGTCTTGTAAAAATACGGATAGAAACCTACGCTATGCGCTGAGTGCGCCCAGGCTAAACCAGATTTGAACACGGGACATGATTTGAAAATATAGCTAGATTTATCCCTGCATATCTATAGGCGCTAATTATGAATAATGGCCATAGATCCATATCAGGGATAATTCGATTATTAAATAATAACACTTTTACTGATAACAGTACTTATAATAAGAAGAACAACAATAATAATTTTGAAAAATAATACAAATCATAATGATGATGATATAAAATAACAAAACTTATAATTGTGATGATTATTATTGAAATGAAATGAAATTAAATTAAATTAAATTAAATTGATGTTATTGTCAATAATATAATCAGTTCAATCTTTACAATTTACAATTTACAATTTACAATATACAAAAGGGGCTAACAAAATAGCACAATGATAGTCGAAGCCTAGCCCCTCACTAGTGGTATAGAGGTGGGTTATCAGTATCAGTTTAGTATTATTGCAAAAATAGGCTTAGCCGGATGGGCATCGATAATTACGTAATACCTATTCATCAGGGGGGATGAATGAATTGATCACCCCCCCCCCCCCCCTGATGAATGGGTATCAATGACGCCCATGGGCTTAGCTATATTCGACACAAATTATAATACAAACAATACAATGTGTAACTTGAAAAACAAAAATAAAAACATCAGAAACATATTGGCCAGTAGCCTACCATGCATGTCTAGTGGTTACCATGGTTACGATTTATGTTGGGGAAAACTTGGCCTGTATGCTCTGTATAATGAAGACCACAAAGGGGACGTAAATAGTTGTCCGTACTATACAGGTTTATTCCCACATAAATTGTTTGAATTGAAAACAAAGAAATACATAAGGTGCCCATCGTGATGTCCTTCCCACCACCCCCCCCCCCCCCCCCCCCCCCAATCAGTCCTAGCTACCACGCTTCGCCAATGATATAAGATCTAGATCTCTAGACAGGGGTTATATGCCTCGCCCACGAAAGATCTGTTTAGTCATGATGAACCGAACTGTTACGTTCACACCAGTACCGGGATATGAGGTAACCGGTAGGAGTGTACGCGATTTTTCCATAATATTGCACATAGTACAATCAGTGTGTGTAATTAAACGGGTGCGAACCATAGAGCTTTACGGTACTTTGTAAACGCGTCATGTCGGCGATGCGCAGTTCACATACGAATGCACCCAAACAATCCGATGTGTGTATAATCGATGGGAGATCGACCCTTATAGTCACCTTGTTTAGTGTTAGTACCACAGTATACTGACTCACTGAGCTAGCTGTACAGTCAGATGACTAACACCCGACCAATACGTACAGGATTTACAATATTATCACAGAACGTTTCATTTGCAGAACTATATAGTTTTCGGTCATAAACTCATAATATACTTCTTATCTACCTATCACTGGCGCTGATGAGCACATTTAAACAAGTGGTCAAACTACACTGCATGAGGTAGTCAAAATCAAGTCAACTCTATTAAAACTGAGCCACATTTGTAACTATAAAGGAAGAAAGTTTCACAACAGTTCCACCTATTTTAATATTATTCGTCAACATGTTGGGTTCTCAGAAGGATATGTTTTCAGTGACCTTGTTCACTGTTTTCTTGTCGGCTGCTCTGACGTTCAGCCATGCCGCTGCCTATGGTGAAGATGAAAGCTTGATGTACCTGATGAAGTTGCTGAGTTTTCCACAAAAGCCAGAGCGATTTGGAGGATTGAATTTGAAGGTATTATACATGTTAATTATGTTCATTGATTTCTTTCAATAACAAACTGCAAACAGATACATGTCATTCATAATATTCATGGCTTTATAATTCATAGTGTCAAAATATATAATTATATATACGTTCATACATTTTCAAAATCAAAAGATAATATTGTGCCTGCATCGGAAAGTACAAAATGTTTATTTGGAATTGCGAATAATAACTATAGATCATACATTTAATATATTGTGTACACACACACATGCAAAATAAACTCACACAATGTATTATTTTCCTCGGGATTACATTTCTAATGAGAATTAGAAGTCTTTGACTTCCAATTCCCTGGTTATATTATTCATATTATTATGCTTTGCATTGCATGTCATACTTGAGTTATATTCTCTTCCTCAATTATAATTACCTTTTAGTTTTGTGTTTTGATTTGCATGCTTTTTATTGTTACTAGATTGTACTTGTATTATGTACGTAAAATTCAAAAACTTTAAACTTCAAATTGAGAAATTTGAGCACCTAATTGAGTGTAGACATAGGGCCAGGGGTGTCTGATGTAAATTTCTTATCTATGTAAATCTAGATCTTTCATAGCCTCTTTGACATTATTAGTGACATATTTTACTGTCGGCATTATAATGCCGACAGTAAAATATGTCACTGTTAATAGTAATAATGTGAAAGAGGCCATGAAAGAGCTCGATTTGTCGATCTAACCTATGTTATACTTTGCATTGCATGCTATACTTCAGTTATTTTCTTCCTCAATTATAAAAATCATTGCCTTTTAGTTTAACCCTAACCAGGCCGGGGGGGTGGAGGGTGGAATCCACCCCCCTCGACTTTTCGCGTGATAATTCCGCAACGCGCGCAGGTATTGCCGCGTGACTTAATGATTTTTTTCATTGAAGTCTTGCGCAACTTTTTAGACCAAATTTGCGATGACCGGGTATACTGTTCTAAAGTCACGTGACCTTTTGTAAGTGAACGTCGGCCCGAAAATCGCTAAATTTTGTGATTTGTGTACAAATCCTATGGAAATTGATTTTTTCCTAGAATAGACAAAACCTTCATTATTTTTCATTCTAATAACTGCAATCATTTAATGTTGGCCTAAAATTGTTGGATAATAGTCAGTAATTTATTCCATTGAAAAAAACAATAAAAAAACATAAGTTGAAAAAACAAATAAATATTATCTATAGAGAAATTCCCAAAACAAAGAAATGCATAAGAAAAATGTTTGCTGTCGCAATTTTTAATGTCCAAAACCTGTTAATTAAGTCAAAGAATATTCATGCACAAAATTAGCATATTCTGAGCAATATAGATTTACAGACAAAAAGTGGATTTTTGCATAATTAAAAATTGATTATTTTCAAAAAAATAACAATGCAATCTTGTAGATCATGTTGCAAGCTATCTGCGTGCCAAATTTTGTGGTGGCCGCGCGTTCGACGGCCGAGACCCCGGCCAGAGCATACATGTAGCCAAAATACCCGGCCTGGTTAGGGTTAAGTTTTGTGTTTTTATTTGCATGCTTTTTTATTGTTTGTTTTAAAATAATTGCCTTTTAGTTTTGGTTTTGTGTTTTTATTTGCATGCTTTTTTATTGTTTGTTTTAAAATAATTGCCTTTTAGTTTTGGTTTTGTGTTTTTATTTGATGCTATTTGATTGTTTGTTGTTAAAATTAGATTGTAGTAACTCGGCACCATGATTTTTAATGACAACCAGTAGGCCTGCAAACTTTAAACTTTAAAGTGAGAACTTGGCATGCATGAGGGTGTCAAAAGCATGAGTGCACTATAAAGTAGCACCTGTTGGAATGCTCCCCAGAGTGGAGAAAGTGCACAATATAGTGCGGAAGTGTATAAAATGGCCGAGTTGTACATAGTAATATTAGATGCAGGTCCCTCTGGGAGAACAGAGCAAAACGAGCACTGGAGAGGCTAACCTGGATAAAGAAGACTACAAATAAAAAATTTAAAAAAAGAACTTTGAGCCTGGGATATTCAATGGAATTAATTGGAATTAGAATCCAGAATCCTGTTTGAAACTTAATTGATAAATATGTACTTTAGGTAACTTACTGTTCAGGGCATCTTTACTTTAACAGTAAATGGCCCCGTTACAGAAAGAGATACAATCGATTGTAAGTTACAATTAATTGTAAGTCAGGTAATATGCAGGGGTGGAAAAAAAGTTTTCTAGACCTGTGATTAAATTTATTAAATACATAAATTTACAGAAGTTATGATCATCCCAGCCAGGTAGGCCACATAAAATGTATGAACAATTTATGAGCATTTTCAATCTTAAAATCACTGCAAAGTTTGGTTAAGGACTAAATATATGTAGACATCATTGCAATAGGTTTAGCTATAAATTATGAAACACAGATATTGAGGAAGTTCATGAAAAAAGGGATTTTTAAAGGGATACATGTAGTTCAGTTTTGGTATAGAGGACGCTTCAATTGAATAACTGATTGTGAAATTTGAAAGAGCACATAATTTTAATGACAGAATCAACTTTATATGATCAAAATCGGTTCAGAAAGAGCTGAAATATCCTAAGTATATAAGATTGGAATAAATGTGACTCCGGACCAACTTTTATTCAATACTAAAAATAAATACTAAAATGGTTTTAAAGTTGTTTTTTGTGATGATCTCTGTATTGAATAATTATTCAAATTTTCAACCAAACATCACATTCACTGTGACTCACATTTGTTGATTTTAAAAAATGGTTGAAACTTGAGGTGTTTGGAGGGCGCCCTCTTGTACATAGATCTGTAAGCATTTCCTTTTGTGTTATTGAGGGGTAGTCGGCATAAGACCCCAAGCAAGTTAGCTTTTCTGATGCGTCCTCCACAAACTGGCCACAGTCATTTTATTTTCTATTTAACCCATTGCCTACAAGAACCAAGTGTGGGAATGTGGGCCTTGTATTTTGCAAAATATGAAACGGGTCAAGTAATTTGGCTATGAGCCAGTTTTGTTGTTTTGCTTTATATTCATATCAAGGTAGCCTCCTGAGAACCTGTTGTTTATTCACACTTAATCTGTTTGTTTTATGGCCTTGATTTGTTTTTTTCATTGCGATTAAGATAAGGCTTTATTATAGCCCTGTGCATTGATCCTTTTAAATAAAGAATTAACTTAAGTAATGAGCAGTATTGATCTTTGGCCTCAGAAGACATAATTAGTTATATTAGTAGTATGATACTGGCTGATTTCTTCAATGTAGTCCTAAAGATGAGCAACAAAACAAATGGTCCTCGACTTTGGCAAGCTGGCCAGCCTGGCCCTGGCCCGTTCTGTTATTGATCAGAAATTATGCCGTTGGGCAGTCGCATAGCCAGGAAATCTGCAAGGGGGGGGGGGGGGGGGGTGGTCTACGTCAGAGTGGGGTCCAGGGTTCCACCTAAGTGCCCCTGTTGGGGGACCAGGGGGCATACTTACCCCCATAAGCTTTTAAATTTTAACTATTCAAGGCCCCCACATCCGGCTAACAAGCAGGCAAGCAAGCAAAATCAAAATGGCCGGGCCTGTGGGGTGGGGCTGGAGGTAGCCTTGAGCCCAGGAGACTTCCTCCTTACTATGCCACTGCTGAGTAGATTAGAAAAGTAGCCCTCTAAAATTTAAAATTAATTCCTGCATTGATGTGAAGCTTTCCCCAAATCCTCTGTAAATTCCATGCAACATCATTGATCATTGCTTAGCCATGTCCTGTTACATTTTTCTCTTGTAGCACCCTCAACCAAACATTCCGTCCGTGACTGGGTTTACATTAGCTGGAAGTCCTAGCTGTTGTCCTGCTTCAGACCCTGCACATTTATCTTCTGAGGTTGAGCTTGCCTCTGATCCTCTGAATACACAAATTTAACCAACATAACTCTTTATCTGCATGCACTCCATTCATTGTCAATCTTTCTTTCAGCACCCTCAACCAAACGTTAAGAATTCCCTGTGTGTCTAAGTTTAACTGGTAGTCTGTGATCTTGATACAGACCTCATATTGCCTAAAGTGAAGCCTTCCCAAGATCCTCTGCCAATTACAAGTAACACTAAATTGATATATATTTAACATTATTATTTTTTCAGCATCGTCAACCAAACGTTCCGTCTGTGTCTTGTGTTCAGATATCAGTCCTGTTGTCCTTCTATGGACCCCATATGCTGACATACATGTTCAAGATCCATTGAAAACAATTTACATCAATGTAGCCAAATTTCATTTAAACTTTCTTGTGTTTAATTTCAGCATCCTCAACCAGACGTAACGTCTGTGTCTGCGTTCAGCTGGAAGTCCTGTGGTCCTGCAACGGACCCCATATCGGCTGACGTGAAGCTTTCCCCAGATCCTCTGTCACTCCCAGGCAACATCACAGCATCTGTCAGTGCCAGCCTCAAGGTGGACCTTGTGGCCCCGGTCAAACTGGCCCTCACCATCCAGAAGAAGGTGAGAGAGATGACCATGTTACTTAAATGTGCACCTGTAAAGTGTCAGATATTGCCCCAAATTACATTTGAGACTTCAATTCTATACAAAAATCATTGTAAGATACATGTATGTCCGAATGATGTGTGAAAGTTTCATTGAAAAAGAACACTGCTTTCCTGGTTAAAAAAGCGAAAATTTGCGTCAGCTTTTGCAACAAATTACTGTATAACGTGTATGAGGTTTATGACCGTTCATTAAAACTTGAATGATTATCACTGAAATATCGTCATATTAAAGGGGCATTTAAAAAAATCGAACCCTATTTTATTCTTCTCTTACCATAAGCCAAACAACACGGCAGAAGAGAAATGTGGAAGCTCCAAGTAATTTTCATGGAATTAGACACTTTACTGGTTTCACTTTAAAGGAGGGGGGAAATCCCGGCTTTGATTCAGGTTTATAGCTTTAAATATGTGCCTTTATTGATATACCACACTCTTTTTTTCAAAGAAATCCTTAAGTTGGGGAAAAAAGGGAAATTTCATGCAACTTTTTTGCTTTATTTCGCATCAGCGTTCCATGCTCCTAAAAAAGTCATTTATAGCAGAGCTGGAATGTGCGCGCGTGTCACCCGATTCATGACATCACAAGCAGACCACAACACGGAGGAATATGCATGGTTTACATGCAGAGCCTATGACTTGCTAGTAAAACAAACTCGTTTTTGCTTGTAAATTGAGGCTTAACTGAAAGTGCTTAAGAATTGCTAAGAAATGAATTGTAGCAGGATGCAGCTACACATCTGAGTGTATATCGTCCATGATATAAACCTAAGCAGATGTTTGCAAATATTGAAACAAATGGAAATAATATCTCTGTGTCAACGTGAGTATTGCACTCAGCGTGTACGTCTATGACCGAGCTAAACTGCGATTGCCTGCATGTGACGTCACAAAGATTACGTCATTTTTTTTCTCGCCCGGACTATTATTTTACCGGGTTTTCCCACGAGGAAAATATGTTTGTATTAGTAATCTTCATGAAAATCTACCTTAGATACAGTAAAACACAATTTTGAGGCAGTTTTCTTGTCACCATACCTTTAAAGCCCTGGGTGGTACAGTTCTTGTCAAAATATCTAATTCTAAGATCATTCTAGAGGGTTTAGGTACTATTGTACTCCACTATTGATATTTTGTGAACCAACTAAGATTTCTTACTCAAACCAAACCTTAACACAAGTGTTGTAGTGAAAATGATAACTGGTTGTAACTGACTGCCTTATAATGTAAACGCTTTTTTTAAAGGTTTCAGATACCATAATTTTGTTTGTGCATCAGAACTTTTTTTCTCAAATGAATAGGCATAAATAGAAGTTTTTTACTCTTTTATGTTCATAAAGTTTTGTATCCATTACTCCATGTGAGCTATATAATCAATTAGGTATTGGACTATATAGTAGCTATTAATTTCACACTCTTCCCCACTTTTGTGTCGATATGCTCCTCAGGGAGTGGAGGTGATGCACACAATGTGTATCAAATGACCTGTGTAATAATATTTAGTGTATATTTCGCTTAGAAAGTTAGAGATGATATTGTATCAGTTAAGGCGCTATTTATATCAACCTTAATATTTTCATGTTTTGATTCACCACTTTTGTGTTGATAATGTTTCGATTCAGGCTTTAGTTTGGATCACCATGGACTATTTTTAATTTCTCTCTCTCTCTTCCACTTTTATGTCACTATATATTTTTCGATTTAGGTTTTAATTTGGATCACCATTCCCTGCATTGATGACGTAGGTTCCTGCACCTACGATGATATGTGTGTGATGATAGCCCAGCAGTTCCCCCCGGCCGCCGGGTGCCCCCCTCCGTTCAGCACCTATGACCTGCCTTGCAACTGTCCATTCAAGGCTGTAAGTATCTTCTTCTTCTTCTTCTTTTCAATGGTAGATCTGTGTCCTTTAATCTTGAAGATACTACAGGCGTATGTGTGTTGTGCGCTGGTGCTCGTGCAGAAACAAAATCTTAAATGGTGCAAGTAAAAATCAGTTTTAAAGGGTACCACCACCCAAAAATAATAATCTTTTTATAGAAAGGTAACATCTTTAGTATTCCATTCCTTCAATAAGTTCACAAAAATATGTTTTCAGAAAAAATATATAATTGGAAAACGCATCACCATTCTCAGCCATGCGGTCATGCGGTCTGAATGCGCAGACTATTATGCGAGCAGAGCCAGCGGCGCTCTATGCAGAGTGAACGAATCATCCGGGATTCTATTGACGTACGCGTGAATTGCATTGGCGCACTCGCAAATGCCTGGCCCGTGTGGAACCACGAGATAGCCGTGGTTCCGTAAGTGGTGGAAATGAATTGCTTTGTTTATGAATTACACAACCCTTCGCAGAATGTTGGGTATATATTTGATATCACAAAACGGTACCAAAACATATAATAATGTGTTGTCCTTTGCCTGGTGGTCCCCTTTAAATCAAATCCAGTTATGAAAGACATATTGTTGGTTGAGAAAGAGATAGCTAGCTATATAAAGTCACTTTTTGTACTTACATGTAGGAGATAATCATGTTTAAAGTTTGGGAGCCTTGTATGAACTATGGACCAAATTAAGCTGTTTATTATTTATGAATATTCCCCAATAAGAAATTCATTTTCAAACAAATTGGCATGTAGAGAAGGCAGAACTCAATTTAGCAAAAAAAATAGACTTAACAACCTGATATGAGACAATAAAACCAAATGGGTCTTATTATTATTATTTTTGTTGTTGATTTGGGTCACATATGAGGTGGATTGGGGGAGGGGGGGGGGTGCTTCACTACATTATATCAATAGGCAGTGTAGTGGTCGTAAAAGATCTAGGGTCTTTTGTCCTCTATTTGTTTTGAGAAACGGGAAGCTGATGATATATTTGCATGACCAAAGTAACACACATTCTTAATCATTCATGAATAATAGCCACAAATGTTCTATGAACACCATGAAACTATATAGCTCTACCAAGAATAAAGTCTCCTCTCTCAGTAATAATTTCTTGGAATTGGTGCGAGTTATTCAGTCGCATGCATTATGAATGGACTGAACTGTTATTGTTTGGGATCAGATAGCACAGATGTGAAGATGCAACATATATTTGGGCGCAAAAATGTATGTTTATATTATGCCAATGGAGACTTTGTTTTCTAAATAAAAGTTATTGTAGGTAGCTCTTGAAGTTTGACTTTGCCACCAGGAAATGCATGTTTTTTTAGGACATTGAGCCCTGTTTAAATAAACTTCCTGTATGTATCAAGCTGTTGAATTCTCTCACTTTCTTATCTCTAGTTTCGGGGTGATACTTCCTGTTTTGTGAATGTAAAAAAAGGAGGAAAACAAAGAGAATATGTCGTTCACAGATTGTTCTAAGTTTAATACCCGCAACCCAAATATCAAATCATTTGAGCAGGAAACTGGTATTATATTTTATCCTAGTATCCACAAAATAATATTAATAGTAGTAGTAGTAATAATGGTGATGGTGATGGTAATGGTGATTGGTGGTGGTGGTGGTGGTGGTGGTAATGATAATGTTAACAACTACTGTTAAGTTGGTGCTACTCGCAGTACTCGGTAAAAAAGAAATTCAGACCACTGCATAACGTACATGAAGTTTAGCCACAGTTTGTGCCCTGTAAGCTTGCAATAACTTTACATATTATACTGTCACCACTTTGTATCAATTTTGGTACAGTAGTTGTTGCTACTCTCTAATCTATACAAAGGTACTTTACTCTAAAAAAATTAACTCTGTTTTTGTGGCTCCCTCTGTTGACAGGGTTCGTACACTCTGCCTCCGAGTGAGATTGTAGTTGACGACTCTGGCATCCCATCCTTCCTCTCCTCCGGGGACTACAAGGTCAAGGCCGTGATGACCTCATCAAGTGGCACGCAGCTCGGGTGTTTCAACATGGAGGTTTCTCTCAAATAAGCCCTGGACATGCACATTTCGCAAAGATTCTAAGTTGGACTTAAAAAGTATGGAAAGCCACTAGTTTCTTTGAAATTTGTTTGTAAAAGTCCTTTTTCATAGGCATAAAATGTTGATTCAAATCATTAATACTTTCTATTATCAAGGATATTTTATGTCCTTGATGCATGATTTATGAAAAGTCTAAAATCCAATGTTTTTTGGCTTTTGAATCCATTGTATTCCAAGGCTACAAATGGCTTTCCATAATAGTTAGGTCCAACTTAGTGTTAGGTTTAACTTGGGATCTTTGTGAAACACCTCCCTGGACATGCACGTTTCAACGGCTATGTACGTTTAAATGGGTTGCCGATGGGTTACTGATTCCCCGTGGATGTATCAGCTGTTGCATCAAAATGTGTTTTTATCATAATTTTTAAATAATAATAGGTCACAATTTGTAAAAAAAAAAAAAGGGTTGCAGATGTAAATCCATGCACAATTTGTACATGTAGAATTCAATAATACTTACATTGAAACAGTATTTCTAAAAGAAAATATATATTTGACTGAACAGTAGACATAGGTACAATGTAGTGCCCTTCTTTTGTGTTTGCATTTATGGTAACAATTGTCTGTGTGCTTCATCTTCACATTTTTGCTATAACAGGGTTGAGTAAACTCCATTTTGACATTCCTTTAATAACTTTGTTTGCCTGATATGTCTTCCTTCATTTTGTTCATTTTGTATGTAAACTTTTGTATTGGATTTTTTACTCTAAGAAGCAAATAACTTTTTGTCTAGTATGTAGAAAATTAAATATTTGTTTGGAATTACCACATAATGTGAGAAAATTATGTTACTGACCCAAACTAGGCATAAAGCAAAGATAATGTGAACCCTTGTCTTTAGGCGAGTGTCACATTGTGGTCTACACGGTCAGTTGGCCTTCATACAGTTTATGTTTGCTTGGTCTACACTCAGTTGGTTTGCAACTAATTTGGTCTACTACCTGATGCCTTTAACTTCAATTTCCCCAACTCCAAACACGATTCCTAACCCAAAACCTAACCCTAACCCTAAATATAATCCCTAATTATAATCATACGCCCCCAAATTTATAATTTTCTAGTAGACAAAATGACTGTAGACCAATCAGCAAGTTACCCTTTATACTCAGTACTACAATTTAGTATTTGTTATGAGAATTTGAGGAGGGGTGAAGTTTTAAGAATAACACTATGCAAAGTATTTAGCCATGTCGTATTGATTCATGGTGTAGAGAAATAGAATATGTCTTTATTGTTTGATGTTTGAGAATTGTGTCCTTTTTATTTCATGTTTCTATTTTTATGTAGATGTGTGGATGGAATTATTTTTAAGGGGATATTGATATTTCACAGAGTTATTCCTATGGAGTCATCTAATGTTTACTTTCAGAAGATTCCCATCTATGCAGAACTAACAAAAAGAAGAGAATATAATTGAATTGGCAATATGAATCACCTGAATAGTTTTACAATTTTTAATTGTCATAAAAGTATGATATGTAAATTTGTGTCAGTAAAGCTTTGATAAGTAATTCTTAAAATATATTTCACAGAGTTATTCCTATGGAGTCATCTAATGTTTACTTTCAGAAGATTCCCATCTATGCAGAACTAACAAAAAGAAGAGAATATAATTGAATTGGCAATATGAATCACCTGAATAGTTTTACAATTTTTAATTGTCATAAAAGTATGATATGTAAATTTGTGTCAGTAAAGCTTTGATAAGTAATTCTTAAAATATTGCAGTTTTAAAATATTCATTATTTAAATTATTAGTGATAACTAAGAGGAAGTTGTACAACTAGAAGTGACAGGAGTTATGCTCCCAACGACACCAGTAAACAACTACAATTAAAAAAAAGTTTTTAGCTTCCATTGTATAAAAATGATCTTGATTTGCATATTTAGAATTATCTATAATTATATTTTTGTATTTTATGATAAATTCTATATTTCTATGAGCTTGTATACATGATTATGACAAGAATGGGATTTACTTGGTAATTTATGGCAATTGACAGAGATTAATATCATAAGTCCTTGAGCATTTTAAATGTATGTAGCGCAAACATTTGTTGTAGCATAAGCTGAAATGGAACTTGATCATAATGATTGTAGTAGACAGGGTACTTTTTATATGTGTATATGTAGTAAAACAAATCATGCACGTTTGATTGTTGTATTTCATAATTTAATTCATCATATTATTCCGCCTTAGCTTTCAAATACATATTTATATGACATATGAATACAAAAAATCAGATGTTCAAGATATTTCATGTAGCATTTCTATGCCGTATACGCACATAGTGCCTTATTAAAGGTTAAATGAAGTAACTTGTTAGTTCAGTTCCCTGCATAGAAAATGGGATTCACCTATCTTCTTGATTATAATTTGGATCATTACCATATCATTTTACAATTCATTTTACCTTTCCCATTCTTATCAATCATTCCAAATTTTAAATTGTATTATTTTTTACACCATTCCACTTTTGTTCAATAGATTACAATAAATTGTGTGGAAATGCATTTCATGATGTCTTATCTGGTAATTTTTTGGGTGCATATTGTTACAAATCTTCTGGCACTATTGAAGTATGTAAGGCACAAGTTCTATCCTGTTTAATGCACTTGGAATGGGGGGGGGGGGGGGGGGGGTCACTCCCAACATGACTGGCTACGCACCCACATCCAAAAGACGTTGAAAGGGTATCTTCAGCTATACGGCGGCGTTGACGTTTTCCTTGAAAAAGGGGTGGTTTTCAGCACTCTTTAAAAAAAAACATGAAAAGGGTACCTTTTTAGGTGCACAATTTTTCGACATTAAAGTCTATTTCAGAGGTTGATGGACACGCATGAGTAGTATGAGAGTGACCCCCGGGGGGGGGGGGGGGGGGATGGTGCTCCCTTTCTTTTTAAGTGATCTATAAACTTCATATTTCCCAAAAGTAATATAAATTGAGACTTCAATCATATACCTATTTCATTGTAAGATTCTTGAGAATGATATGTGAGATATTCATAGAAAAGGAGTATCCAAATTTGGATATTCTTGACTATGGTCGAAATCGTCCGTAGGGTTTCTTGGGGATTTGAACCAGGGCCTCCGGATTACAGCCGGGAGAGCCGTACCGGTCAAGCAATCTTGGGTTTGAATCCTGGAGAAACCATATTTTCTTTGCTCTTTTTCATTTATTATTATCATTATTATTATTATTATTATTATTATTATTATTATTATTATTATTATTATTATTATTATTATTTATTCGACCAAAAAGCATAATACAATGTAAAATACAACACAACTATATATGCACATAATACAAAAATACAAGTTACAAGACTGAAGACAATAGACAAAAGAAAATGGTGAGGAGCAGTGTGTGGGCCAGGGTTCACAAAAGTAAAGTAATGTTGCCCTAGGGCAACATAATTATCATAGAATGCCCCAGACAAGAGCACTATTTTGACCCAGGTTCAAATCTAGGCCACGTCTGTCGGATAAAGGGCGGTCCCAGACGTTAATCATAATTGATTGAACGCGTCTGCAAAATCCCAATTACCAACCCAACCTCACCTTAGTAATTCACGCTCTCGATCTGACCGAGCGACACCAATTTTGTATTTATTTATTTATTCATTTATTTATGTTGGATGCAACCAGTATAGGTCCGGTCACATTCCACGTGAAGCTATAATATAGAGTGGTGAAGTGTGACGTCATCAAAAATCTACTTTTAGAAATTTCAAATTTTAGCATAAAAAATAATGTCCAAATACCGAAAATCAATTGAATACGTTAAGTATTGGCCGAGATATGCCCATCCGAATGAATTTATTTATTTCAGACAGTAGGCAATCAGAGTTAAAGTGCTCTGGTTCATAAAGTTATGAACCAGAGCACTATAACACTCATTTCCTATTGACCCATTCACTACAAGATTCTGAAATCCCCATAGACTTTGTACACAACCCACTAGGTTCCCATAGAGTAATAGACATATAAAAAAACTTTTGTTTTTGTTTGATTTATTTTTTGTTTTGCTTGTCAGGTAAAACCTGTGCACCCTCATTGGACAGGTATCAATTTGTAGCTCCTGGAAATATCACATATGAATAAATAAAACTATTTGTTCAGAATTTTGATTATGGTATAAATATTTTATTCAAATAAACGGACACTGAAAACAATAATAGCAATAATAACAACAACATTATGTCAAGGACGCATGCGCGTAGCGGCCTGGGGGAAGTCCCTGAGCTATATGACGCAATGGATAGTAGGAAAAGTACCCAGAGCTCAGCATCTCGTTTACGTCTCACTATCATCAGTATATTTTATTCTTTGTAAATTAGATTTGGAACCGGGATTTAGAATGGAATAAAGATCTGGCACATGCACAGTGAGTTGGGTATTGTTTACAGTAATTAATACGTTTTAGTTTAACATGATGAATCGAGTGAAATGAGAATTGAGATGAGTCATTGACTGATTGAGTGATCTCCGACTCCGTCGGCGTCGAGTCGAAGGCGAGCCGAGCCTAGCGCTAGCCTGGCGGGCGCAGCGGGTTTAATTGGGCGTGGGCGCGGCCTGGCAACCAAGAACCAGCAACAGCTCAGAATATCACAGCGTGTGTTTTGCATTCTTGAGCCAACCCAGGCCATCAGTACTATTGCCATTGGCATGTTATTGGCATCTCATTTTTAATGTGTATTTTGCTTTGCATGTGAAGGTGATTATTATTTAGCTTATAAAAAAATGAGTGTGATTGAACTTTGTCTTTTTTTTTTTGTGAGTGTGACTCTGTGAGTGTGATTGTGATCTAGCTGTACTTTAAGTTTAGGAATTAGGAGGATATATTATTTAGTGTCAATAGCTAGCTGTATTGAGTGAGGCTAGGACACCTGTGTTAGTACACATATCATACATAAACCCCTCACAAAAAGTTCCGCAATTAAAGTTTGAACTTTGAGTGTTCATATCTCTCTTGATTATTCATTATTACATTGGTACCGTAGTGGCACCAGCGGGACCACATGTAGCTAGTGCAATACCAATGTACGACAGTGTTTTGAATTTTTTGCCCGACACGGTCCGAAATTTAAATCACCGATTACGGGTATTTAAGTTACCTTAACTATATTGATTTAGGATTGTCTTATATTATGAGAAGAAAAAAGAAGATTTCATACCTTTTTTTGAAATTCCTTGTCCCGAAAGCTCGTCTCTCGCACACATTCGTAATCCAGTTCACATGGCACTGCTCTATATCGTGTGACCTTCATAGAACGCACATAAATACCTTCCTCGTCTTGAGGGGGTACTCTTATAATGTGATATATTTCAAGTGGGTGAGGACAAACAGTCAAAGAGAACCCTGGCTGGTTTTTCGGACTAGTTAATATATGCACGTGACATCGGGTGACCCGTTGTCCATATCAACACTAAATAATGGCTGCCAAAGGACGCGATTTTATGATGATTCTTGCCGGGATAGTCTCCTTTCCGTGATTTTGTAATAAAATTTCTTTGGCATTCATTTGAACATGTATAGTATGGGCATACTGTGGTATAAAGATACTATAGGGGTGTCTCTTTTTAATGTTCATCATGTTTGGTTGCAGGGGCTGCAGAACCGGTGGGGGGGGGGGGGGGGGGGGGGGGGGGGGGAGGCTGGAAGTAAAATGTGGTCACTTTCAAAAGATCCTTGAAGGGCCGGGTTGGGGGCTCTTCATAAAAAACATATTTGGGGTGAATTTACAAGTATTTGTTATTATTTTTAGCATTATTTATTGTATTAATTTGTAATTTTGTCATCGATTTATATTATGTACTATTTATTTTGTATTGTTTATCGATCTACGTTAGTTGATTTGTTTATTTTTGTTTTTTTTAGATATAAATGTATTCATTTATATATTTAATTTCCTTTTATTATTCATTTGTTAAGTTTTGTGTATTTATTTGTTGTCATTTGCTTTATTTCATCTATAGGCTATATTTTTTTTGTAATTTATATATTTATTTCGTTCATTTATTTTTATTAATTTATCTATTTCATATTTCTAAACATTTTGTATTGTATTAAATACTATTTTTTATTTTTTTAATGTTATTTTATAAAATATAGGGAGCCTTAGCCCAATTTATTTGTTGATTTGTGTTTGTGCGTGTGCGTGTGTGTGTGTGTGTGTGTGTGTGTGTGTGTGTGTGCGTGTGTGTGTGTGTGTGTGTGTGTGCCATGTGGTCAGTATATTCAAAGATCAGCTGTTATGTCAACCAGCCATGATCTTTTCATCACACTCACAGAAAATAAAAGACATTGACAATCATATTTGCACCTCATAACCTTGCTGAATAACTTATTATTTCTTGTTGTTCTTTTTTTTTTTTGAGGGGGGGGGGGGGGGGGGGGTCAGTGGGTGGTTGATGGGGGTCACCACCCCCATCCCCCCCCCCCCCCCCTCATAGCCATGGGGATTTGAGGTTTCATTAACACAAAATTTAAATGAGGGGGGGGGGTGGTCAGGGGGGTCGCGCCCCTACCACCCCCCCCCCCCCTCCCCATAGCCAAAGGGATTTGATGTTCCATTAAACACAAATGTGGTTGGGGGGGGGGGGGGGTGGTCAGGGGGTCGCCCGCTACCACCCCCCCCCCCCTCCCCAATCCCCATAGCCAAAGGGATTTGAGGTTTCATTTTTAAAAAAAAAATGGGGGGGGGGGTGGTCGGGGGGGGGGGGGGGTCGCCCCCTACCACCCCCCCCCCCCCCCCCCCCCTCCCGGTAGCCAAAGTGATTTGAGGTTACTTAAAACAAACAAAAATGAGGGGGGGGGGTGGTCGGTGGGGTTGGGCCCCTACCACCACCCCCCCCCCCCCCCCCCCCCCCCATTGCTGAGATGATGGGAGGAATAACATTGACAAATGTCATTGAAATTGAATAGAAATTGGGGTGTGGATAGCGGTTGGCCCAACTTACCCCCCATAAGATCAATTTTCTCCTTTTTTTTTTGGGGGGGGGGGGGGGGGTCAATTCCATGACTATGAAGAAAGGAGGGGGTTTCCAAAACACAATTTATTCGAGGGGGATCCTAAACTCAAACACAATTTTTGTTTGGGTATAACATGGCAGTGCCAGTTTGGCAAGAAGACTAGATAGGATTATGTTGCTAAACAACACACACAAAAGAAATAACAGTCTATTCATCGGTTTTCAAGAATGTTGTCTGCTACTGTAATGAAAAATCCACTCTTCAAGATTATTTCCTTTTAAATTGCCTTTATTTCATAAAATCTTCGTGTTTTTTTGTGCTATTGGGACAAAATGGTATTCTTATTAATAAAACACAATTTAAGTAAAGATTTAAGTAAAGATTTAAGGAATGATGTTCAAACTAGAAACAACATCACAATAGTATACGGGTTAGCCATATGTGTAACATACAAAGTATTTTACACATAAGTATAGGTATGCTGCAGCCTGCCTATGAGAGTGACCCAAGGGTGGCCGATTCCTCCCTCCATTTACCAGCAAATGCAAAATTACTTTTATTTATGTGATCCTCAATAATATATAATTTGATAATAATTACAGACTCTGTTGATTTGAAGACTGCAAAATGTAGAAAAAATGATTATTTCCCATCCGTTTTACTTACTGATGCGTCCTAAAATACAGTGTACGAAAAGGCGGTATACTTATCTCCAGCGTATTAGCGTAATTCCATGTAAATGGTCCAACTGATTGGACCATTTACTTTAGTAGATGTGAAAGGAATGATGTTCTAAATTTATGACATTTGTTCATAATAAATGTTCATAATAAATGTGTATGAATAATTGAATATAAGATGTAAATCCCATAGAGAATGTATACATGTATGCGCTGTATAAATTATTAGTATTAAATTTGATTTAGATTTAAGTTACTCTTTCTCTATAATTGCAGATTAGTTTCCATAATCCAAGCTATTTGTGCTGTTGCCATTGGTTACTTCATCATCATAGAAACCTACCAAGATGTGATCTACAGCAGGTAGCTATCTTTTATACTATATTGTTTGAGCGATCATTGATTCAATCTATCATGCATCCTCTGGGCTCTTTTTACAAAGTCTGATGTGATGATATCTGCCCACATCCGGAAAAAAATAGATCACATTCCCGGTCATTCAAAAGATTGTGTGATCATTGGGATCTATCTCTTTAGCCCATCAAGGACGATGGCCCACAGCCACATATTTGTGGTTTGGTAGTCCTACATTTAAGCAAGAAGATAAAAAGTCAAAGTAAGTGTACAAGGAGAAAAAGCATAAATTGCTCTATTTTCAGAGTCCTATTTTGTTACTGTAACTGCTTTCGTTATTTTTTAATGATTTTTTGTATTAATGCGCATATCGCTACAATTTAGGAAAATCCTTAAATTGGCAACAAATTTTTAATATTTTCAAAACATATTTTGGCGTTCAAATTGGCAACTTGCGGCAAAAATAATTCATATTTGTCCTACATTTTAATAACTAAATATGTTTTACCTTTTTTTTACGACATTAATGGGCATTAACAAAATAGGAGTTGCCAATTTGTTTTGGGAAAGAATTATCAATTTTGCCTTGAAATAGCTCTCGTCTTTGATGGGTTAGTTGATGTTAGTTGACTATGTGTATACTTTCAATTTGTGTAATTCATAATTCAGTTTTAAAACAGCTATTCATGAAAGCACTTAGATACCATTCATCAATCTATCTATTTATGTATGTTCATATGTGCGAACTGCTTGTCCTTATACTAGCAAGGCATCTTTAGCTTAACAGGTATCATACACTGTTGTTTCATGTATGTAGGACTTGGGAAGGAATATTTATTATAATCTAACTTCAAATTCATCGTTTGCAGGTCAGACCTGGTGGAGAGATATGCAAGCTTCGCTGTGTCGTACATGGTCTACGATGTCGTCGGTATGTGCCTCATTCACAGGGAAGACAGGCAGATGACGGAGGATCCTATGATGAAGGTGGTCGCATCGTTTCTGGCCAAAGACTGGATCCTGGTCATTCACCACCTGGCCGTCGCCTTCATCCTCTATCCCTTCATAATGGTCAGTGGTCACTGAGTGGCAAAGCATGGTCTGAATAATGGGGGGGGGGGGGGGGGGGTACGCTCTTATGAATTTATTTCTTTCTTTATTTTTTTATCCTTACACTTTGAATCATTTGATGTCAAATGAGAAAGAAAAGGGGGCTAAGTCACATTTTGTACTACATAGAGATAATCATGTTTGAATCTTGAAAGCCAAATTTAGCTCTCTTTTATGTTTGATAAATTTTCCCCAAATTATAAATAATTATGTCTGAACAGTTTGCATCATAACGAGAAGGCTCTGACCTACAAGATGGTCAGCAGAACTCAATTCAGCAAAAAATTGACTTAACGCCCTCCTCAATCTCACCCGACGATAGTTGAACAATTTTGTTTTGTTTTTGTTCCCTTTATTAGTTTTTCAGGAATGGAAAGGGTGATTTTTTGATTGGCTGCTTCTTCATGACGGAGCTGAGCACACCCTCGTTAAATATCAGGAAAATACTGCTAAAGGTAATCAATATAATTATTTAAATAACAAGATCTTTAGACTCTTGCTAGTCAAAAATAAACACCTTTTAGAGAGGTTTTCTTTGACTAGTATGACTCAATTATCTGAGGGCATTCAGAAATCTCAAGCTGCTGTGAACCATTGATTGGCCAATTTCAGAAAGTCTTTCATAGCATTTTTTGCCTATATTTGGGTTTGAATTTAATATCTTACCGTATGGGCTATTATTTACTATAGCATGTTTAAATATTTCAAAAAAATTGTTCCTATCGTGGAGCTCCTGGCACACAATGAGTGCAATAATAATACATTAAAGTATACATGTAATTGTAAATGTGTAGAGACAGTGGTCTGTGCATGATGTATTTTCTCTGTGAAGTTGTTTGATACATATTGAACATTTCCATGCATTTTAACTTTTGTCAATCGATAGCTTGTGAATTATTACCGGTAACTATTTTCTAGGAAAAATAGATGTATTACTTTGTTTCTTATTCTGCTCTATATCTTCCAGTTACAATTAGCCGGTACTTGGTTCTTCAATCTCAACAATGTGCTCTTCATAGTGACTTTCTTTGTGTGCCGAGTCCTCCTGTTTCCCTTCATGTACTGGGCGTATGCACGCAACAAGCAGCTGACGCTATATCAGGCAATGACGTCCATGCGACTTGTCTGTCACGTTGGCTGTGCTATCATCCTGTTGCTACAGTTCATGTGGCTGAGTATATTTATCAAGAGCATCGCACGGCGGCGACAGAACGGTCCCTCCCCTAAGAAACAACTTATCATGCAAGAACCCATTGTTTTACTATGCACTGACAAAGTTGACTGAGGATAAATAATGAAGAAAATAAGAAAAAATATATAGCACTTTATTACAGTTAACTCTCAAACTGCTTGGAGCATGATGATGTGAAGAAAGAACCATATAGTTTTCTCCTAGCAGTTCACAATGTTGCACTTTGATTCTCTTTCTATCATTATATCTATTATTTACAATCTTTAAAAAAAAAAATCTTTAAAAACTTTAAAAACTGCATCGTTGTGCTAACGAGAGGATGATTTTGACAGATCAATTTTAAACTTGGTATGGGTGTACATACATGTATCGTGGGGTCAATGATCTATGTAAATTGTGGGGTCATGAAGTCAAAGGTCACAGGGCTCATTATCTTAATTTTCTAAAATTGTCAATCATTTGCCATACAGTACTTTACAAACTAAGTGAGCACACAGGGAGGAACTACATTGTATGTGTTAAAATCTGGATAATTAGCAGTATAGTTCAAGATGAAATTATTTGTGCACCAGTGAATGCTATTTGTATTTGTGCTATTCGTGTTTGTGTCTACCTCAGGGAAAGAATAAAACATGTGAAGACTTCAAATGCAAAATTAGCAACGATGAAGCTATTTTCTTCTTCATTTTTAATAGATAAAAATTCAATCATTTCAAACAAAAAATTATATTTCAAAAGATACCTTATCTTAGTGACTGTATAATTATGTATATGAAGATATAGTTTTAAAGATATGATTTAAACTATCTCTTTTTCAAATTTGTTATATTGTTTTTCAGGTTTAATAGAAATTATCTCATATAGATAAAACTTGTCTACTTTTGTTTTTTTTTGCATATAAACTCTTTATGATTTATGTATTTTAGAACACTGATGCATGTTGTGTATTATACACTGATGAATGATTACTGAATGATGTATTTACCATGTGTGATTTTATATATCTTTCATATGCAATCGTTTGAATTTCTGTGTAAACTTTGCCTCGACAGAAACTTGTTTTAATTTGAATGCATTTCCATCAATTATCTTCTTTTTATAATGTTGACATATTTGTAAACTTGTATTGTGTGAGGACTTGTACAGTGAAACCTCATTATAACAAGAACCTTGGGTAGGATCATGAAAATTACCTCGTTATATCAGGGTAAAAAAGCAAATTAAAGAACACAGAGAGTTTGGACCAGCAAAATGACTTTGCCTATATTTCAATAAGAGGGTTTTTATTGTATCAGAGCTCCTTATAATGGGGTTCCACTGCATGTATGACATCATTGCTGTAGTTTTCAAAGTTTAATATATGACTTGTATGCAATTAGAAGTGCCCACCGTGTAGACATTTTTATGTGTCTTTTTTTTTAGTGTATTTGTTTATCAAACTATTCTACATTTACGTAAGTGTACTTTTGTATCTGTGATTCCATCCGTCATGAATGCAATAAGAAATGCTTAAAAGTTCTACAAAGTAGTATAATTATGTCCATGTTGCAGAACGAGACACAATCGATTGTAAGTCACACAATTTGTGCGTTTCAACCAATAAGATTTGCGCGTTTAGAACACATTACACATTATCTGATCCGACTTACAATTAATCGCAACTTACAATCGATTGTATCTCTTTCTGCAACGGGGCCCATGTGTTTCAGCTGTTTTTAATGATGTTCACTTGTGTATATGCTTGTATCAGTGAGAGCACGTATAACTAATAGTGCAGAAATAAAATAAATAATATGCAATATCTTTTGTATTTTTTCCAAATATAGTCACTTGACAAATAAATAACTTGTAAAATGAGATGTAATAATCTCTAGTCATGTTTCAAATAACATGTAGTCTTTCATCTACAGTGTATTATGTTTTGAAATGTACTTTGAAATGCCTATTCAGATTTTATATTTAATAATAATAATAATATACTTGATTTATATAGCGCCTATCACAATTGATAATCATCTCTAAGAGCTTTACAATGATACTTTTATATATATATTTCTACTTTTGATTAAAGTGGGTTGAACTGTGTGAACCTTTAATACTTTTGTAATTTCAGTGTGATTTTTCCTAGTAATATATTTACTTGAGGCCTCCACAAGCTACTAGCCTAGTCAGGCTTGTAAAATGTCTCCTAAATGACGTTTGTTTGATCTAGAGTCGATCGTGCATAAGTCAAAATCCATCATGAATGCAGACAAAATTTGACTTTGCCATTATTCGTACAAGCTTGACTTCTGCAAGATTAACTGAATACACTTTACACTAGAAATACAGCAAAAACCTGTCTATAGCAGCCAACCTGCCTATAGAGGCCACCAAAAGTGATCCCCTGAAGAGAACTCAATGTTATGTAACCTATCTATGGAGGTCTCTTTTTCGTGTCTCCCTTGGGTGGTCACTATACACAGGTTTGACTGTATATTTCCATGTTCAAGAATTAAAACTATTTAAACACTTTAAATATACAATTATATATACAAAATATTTATTAGTGTGAAAAGAGATACAATATACTCATATGCTCCAACATAACCCATACTTAATTTTTGTAATGAATTCAGGCCCTGAACCAAGCCTCTACACTAACTTGCCCATAAATTTCAAATTTTCAACTTTTATTTGCCCGAGCAGAATATTGACTTGCCCGTAAAACTAATGTGGAACAACAGTTAAATCAATTGTGCTAGGTAGCTTGCTTTTTCTCCTGTAGAAATGTTAGTTGCTTGATCGAGCATCCATTAAATTAATGTTAAATTTGACTTGCCCGACATCATATTTTACTTTTGGACAAGTGCTAGTGTCCAAGCCCTACCTGAAAGATTCCTTGGGCATAGAAAACGGAAGTAGGTAGGTTAAAGAATACCATATCAAATATAGTCATACGGAAGAAGACCGACATAGCCATGTAATTTATGTGGTACTCAATCTCAAAAATTGTTTTTGCAACCCTGACAAAACAACATTTATTCCAAACATAATGAAACTGACCAGTAGCCCATTTCATAAAACATTGTTGTAAGAGTCCAATTATTGTAACTATTTGGTCAACAGCCAATCAGTATGGAGCATTACAGCTGTTGCCATGGTAGTTACAATATTGGACACTTACAACAATTGCAAGTGTTTTATGAAATGGGCTACTGAAGTATATAATATAAATGAAAAATCAGCAAGAAAATTTCAGCTGGGCGAGCACCAATCGGTGATGCAGCCCTCTATTAGATTTCCACAAATAGACCACTCAATTACATCTTATTGTGATGGATATGAAGAAGCGTGATATTGGAAATTAATTTCATTAAAAATAACTACCATTACTATAGTGGTTTACTCAATTACATATGTATACCTTTGTTGGTAAATTTAATATGTTCATCAAACATTAATATTTTACAAAAAATTACTCTTCCCAGAGTTCATGATATATCTGTCACTGTAGATTTTCTATGTTCATATTTCTGTTGCTTCCTAAATGTACGTTTCCGTGACATTCTCAAAACTTATAAATTCCAAAGCGGGAATTTAGTTCCGGCTTTAGGTCCTCAGCGGGGATTTAGTCCACGAACAGCAACAAGAGCCCCCCTTAATTTTCTCAAAACAATCAATAAAATAAATTTCTGATTGCTATTTTGATGCAAACAAGCTTGAAAATTTGCAACCCAAAATGAATAATTTGTTCCACCGAGCAACACATACAGTCTATAGATGGACCCACATTACTGATGACACTTTACAGACTTTATTACTCAATGCTATACTATTTCCATGTATGCAAGCTAGAGAAGTAGCACCTGTAAATGCAAATTGTTCCCCCTGGTGACAGCGCTGATGTTCAGAACTTCCACAACTTTCACATACAGTCTATCGAGCCACATTACTCATGGCATGTTACAGAGTGTATTCCTCAATGCTACGTTCCTGCAAGACTCTCGATGTCCCACGCCTCCTCGAAACCAGAGCAGATCTTTGCACATGTGAGGGCAGCAGACAACGGGTACTGACTGATGGACACGTCCCCTTCTGTATAGTCTGCCTCAATCTGTAAAAAGACAAAGTAAAATTGATCGTTGCATCAGATACAGCTAGTCTGCTTCCCTAGTTAGGGAGAAATTGTATTGAAAAGCGTGATTGTAGTCAAAAGAGGATCCAAATTTGGATACTCCATCATCCATAGTATCTTAATTCCGATACTTTACACAAACGATCTGGGAAATTTTCCCTTTTTTCACATGGTAAACATTGTTCTGTTTCTATATAAATATCACATATCATTTACCAGAATTTGGCAATGATATTGGTATATATATGATTGAAGCATCAAATACCTTTTTTTGGAAAAATATTACAAAGTTTATAATGGATCATTTAATCAATTTAAATATCAAAAAGTTATCTTTACCTTCCCATGAGCCATTGCGCCAATCACCATGACGAGGGGCTGGTCTGATGTGGCGAGTTCTCTGGGATGAACGCACTTTTCGGCGCTGAATGACAAGGTCTTCTTGATGCAACCCACTGGGAGGTGGTCCGTGATTGGGTTCTTGATGACCTTAAGGAGTTTTTGAGGTCCATCCGCTGCGTGAATGCTCAACTTGTGCAGGAGTTGAACTATATAGGAAAAAAAAGCAAACAAACTGAAGCATAAAATGACAAGGTCACTTTGACAAATGACAGAGGTAATCAGTCAAGGTCATTTTGAAACGGCCCAATGGGAGGTGGTCTGTGATTGGGTTCTTGATGACCTTGAGGAGTTTTTGAGGGCCATCCGCTGCGTGAATGCTCAACTTGTGCAGGAGTTGAACTATATAGGAAATAAAAACAAACTGAAACCATAGAATGACAAGGTCACTTTGACAAAAGGAGATAATCAGTCAAGATCATCTTGAAACTACCCACTGGGAGGTGGTCTGTGACAGGATTCTTGATGACCGTGAGGAGTTTTTGAGTTATATAGTTATATAGGAAATTAGAGTAGTGCCAAGGCCATCTTGACAACAAACCAGTGAATTTGGTGGTCTGCATGAGAGTGGACATAAACAAACGATGAATGAGAGAAGTATTCTTTTCTTGAGGCCAAGTTATAAAGAGGGGTGGTGATAATAACACATATTAGTGTACACCTACAAGGTTGCCTGGCTAGAATGCTCCCCAGGGAGTGGAAAAGTGCACTATGTGTGATGGATTGTTTGCAGAATGCATCTGATGAACAGGGAAACATTGTAAAATGCCTAGAGATGATTATCAATCGTGGTAGGCACTATATAAATTGATTACTATTATTAGTTGTAGTAGTAATATGGCGAGATAAAGCACCTTGACTGCACACAATCATATTAGTTAAGTTAAAGTTAAAGTCTTTCCCGTACCAATGTTGGCACATAAGGCGGCGCCTATCTCCGTTTCATTAGTCCTAGGCCACACGTCTACTAAATGTAGCGAAAGTTACAGAAGGGGGCCAGTTGTTACTTGTTATGTTAATTTGATCCAACTTTAATCTCACCCATAAGGCCACAGAATCTATCAAACGTCCTGGGGATCCTGGTCTGAGGGCTGATCTGTATCAAGACGTTTCTCTGAGTGTGAACAAACACCTGCAGCAGGCCGGCTCTGTTCAGAGGACTGTCAAACAGCATGAGCAGACACTGCAGATAAAGAGAAGAAAGAGAGATAAATAATTGTTATACAGTGGAACCTTGTTATAAACACACCAGGGCCCCCGTTGCAGAAAATATACAATCAATTGTAATTTCTAAGTAACAATTAATTGTAAGTCATATCATGTGTTCTAAATGTACAAAGCTGATTGGTTGAAACACACAAATTTTCTGACTTACAATTAATTGTAACTTACAATCGATTGCGTCTCTTTTTGTAATGGGGCCATGATCAAACTAGGCAGTATGACCAAACAGGCCATGTATACAAATAAGGCCACAGAATCTATCAAAAGTCCTGGGGATCCTGGTCCGAGGTCTAATCTGTTTCAAGACGTTTCTCTGAGTGTGAAAAAACACCTGCAGGAGACCCGGGGGTGTTTCACAAAGATCCTAAGTTGAACTTAACTCTAAGTTGGACCTAACTATTATGGAACTTAGACATTTGTAGCCTTGGAATACAATATATTCAAAAGCAAAAAAACAAGAATTGTAGACTTTTCATAAATGTTGCATCAAGAACATAACATCTCCTTGATAATAGAAAATATTAATGATTTGAATAAACATTTTATGCCTTTGAAAAGGGACTTTTACAACAATTTTTAAAAAGAAACTAGTGGCTTTCCATACTTTTTAAAGTCCAACTTAGAGTTAAGTTCAAGTTAGAATCTTTGTGAAACAACCCCCAGCTCTGTTCAGAGGACTCTTAAAAAGCACGACTAGACAACTTGCAAATGAAATGAAAGGGAGAGAGTAACATATCATGTTAATATTTATGGGTCAGACACAGTACTAAGAATTGCCAATCAGCTAGTAAACAAGCAATTAACATAGCAAACAAAAGGAAACTTGTTAAGGAAAAGAACATGATACCATCATTCCATAATTGTGTCCATCATATTCTTAAAATCATTGTTTGAATTTAATGTTGATAACCTGAATTAGCAGCTAAATTTTCAACTTAACCAGAAGGGCGAGTAGAATAAAGACCTTTCCATACTCAAAATTGACTTGCAAAACACAGACAATTATAAAATCCTATCAGTTATGGTTGCCCATTTGGCCCATTTTGGGTGAGTATATTTCATAATTAAACTTTGGTGGCATGAAGTACATTTTCTAAGAAAAATCACTATTAAATTATTCTGTTAATTGTGTTTGCTCAGTCAGGCAAGTAAAATTTGATATAACCACCAACTGTACGTTTTACGGCTTTTACCTGATGGACGATATCGGGTCGACAGTCCGACGGCTCCCGATTGTTCTTCTTCATCAGGTGCTTGTGATGATCACAGTTCATCAACTCGTAACCTTTGGAGGTCTGCAAAACAAACAAGTATTACTAGTTACAATCATTTCTACTTCTTTGTCGATATTCAGCAGGATCCAAAAGTCCAGATACAATGCTGAGGAACGAATAAACAAAACAAAACAAAACAACATAAAACAAACAAGAACAAAACAATAATAATAAATAATGTGTGCTCTCTGCCTAATTGCCGAGGGCGGGAAATGCTCTCCTGAAGGCCGCCAGCGAGTTGGCACCTAATGCATTTGTTGGAAGAGCATTCCAACTTCAGGACTGTCAGCATTGGAGTAGCTGGTACTTATCTTCATGATACTGGCGAGTGTTGTTAGGCGCCATCGGCATGATGAATGCGGTTGCGTTAATACTACTACTAGCAACAAGTCCCTTTTTTATTTTGAACATCATCATGTTCATGTTCGGCTTGAAATTGAATTGATAACGAGTACGAGTACGAGTTTAACTGTCCCTAAAATTGATTTAAATAAAATACAACACTCTCCCTCTCTCTTACATAAGATATTCCCTCAGGCTCAGTCATAGATCATTAATACATCTACTTTTTTACATTATAAATCATTATTTATGGTCACGCTATGGTATCACCAATATTTCAACGGAGCAAACAGTGTATACTTATTGCATGGGTGACGGTCGTTCCGCTACCGGCACCAGTGCATTGTAAATGCAATGCCGAGCGCATTGCACGGTATTGCAATGTCTGTATGTTTGTCGTACCCGACTGTAATTCGTGAATGTTATTTTACAAAAGTTACGATACCTTTATGGTTTCCAACGAGGCTTTCTCTAATACCACGATCAGACGCTTCTTCATATTTTTGTCATGAATAGTCTTAATGATTTTCTGCTTCTTTCGTTGACTCTCATCGTTTTGATCTTCATGTTTTCTCGACGACATGACTACTTTTCAGTCAATTTGCAATGATCCAATTAATTTCCAATGTAAACACATGTACCGTCGATCGCGCGCCGATGTGTACTGCACTGCATGCACTCTGTGAATTGCAAGTTGCAACACGTGTTATATTTCGCAATTTAATTTTCACCAACTAAGGTAGTACGGTCGTAGTTAGTCTCAGCGCCATAAAAAAAAAAAAAAAAATTGTATTTTCAACCCTCCTCCTCCCCCCCCCTCTAAATCTCGTCTGAATGCGACCAAATTGTGCATGCACATACAATATGATTATAATCTACAATATTCATTGTTTTCCTTCCTTTATTAGCAATTTTGTTCGGACATGCACATGCAACTCACTAATGAAAGGTCAGAATGTCTTCCATGGAAACTTGTCAAGTAAAGTGTATACCCCTGGGCAATAAGGGTCCCTGTATCCCACATGTTCAAAACTTTTTGCAAAGGTCGTAAATTAAACTAACATAATAGCAGATTCAAATTGATAAAGAAACATCTTTGATTCATATCGTGCTATAATCTCAACAGTTTTGGGGCTGATATGCCCCCTATAGGCCACTGCTATATAAATGCCCATTGACCACATATACTCATTATTATACTCTTTCAAAATTTCCCGCGCTAATATGCCCTTTAAAAATACGCTACATATGAATAAATTCACAATATACACAAATATACGATTTTATCACACATTATAGCAGTTCTAAATGTCTGACATATTGAGGCTTCCGGGGGCTCCGCCCCCCTTGACCCCATTAAGGCCCCCACTGGTGGGTGCCCCTTGACTCAACCCATTCAGGTTCCCCCTGGACCTTCTACAGGGGGCTCACCCCGTAGTAAGGCTTCTCAGTGAGCCATGTGTGCAAAAGGGGGCCTATGAAATCGTAATAATTTCGGGCCCTTTTAAAACTTATCTTCAAACCTTCAGACTGCCCCGCAGAGTGCTCAACTGCCAACAATATCAAAGCTTCAGAGGGCTCTGCCCCCTGGACATCCATTAGGGGACCTATCCAGCCTGGAGTACCCATCAGGTGTAATCTGTTCTGGTAAAGGACCCTGACATATACTGTATATCCCTCTTAATATTACTAGCAACTGTTTGATTTCTTACAAACACACTCCGCCATCAATTCGCGAAAGTCTCTCTAATTTTGTGAACATTTTACAACAACTTACATTATACGAACATTTTACAACAACTTACATTATACGAACATTTCACAACAACTTACATTATAATTCACCATCTTTAAATGGATAGTATATTCTCTGGTTAAACTGAATTTTAAGTCAAACTTGCACCATATCATTACAAACTAATAATCATTACTCCACCATGCCAAAGGTAGAAAAACTTACAAACGGCTAGGTTAGGAGACTGTTATCTTTTTGCTATCAAAAAGCAGCCGTTAAAACACAAGAAAGCGTTTTCTTAAAACATATTGTTTTCAATCATTTCTTATGAAAAATTGTGAATGTGCTGTTTTATTTGAATAATGGTTCAGTAAAGAGATCATTAACAACTATTAAAAAATATCTTTGGTATATTTTCGAAAAGTTTAGGCATTATATTAAAAAAAAAATTCTTAAATTATCGAATATATATGTGGGTCCCCCTTCCGATGTTTCCAAACAGGTATTTATTGACATTTCTGCTGTTTTGATAAAATAAAGGTTGTTTTATTTTAAACTCACAGCCGTAGGTACTCTTCCAAATATTACACAAAGATTTGTATTACCTCACTTGAAGTGCCCTCTAAGGGGCCTTGCAAAGTTAAAAAGGTTCCAGACATCCAAATAAGATTTGGAAAGAGCTCACCCCACCCACCCACTCCACTATCCATTTTTTGGGGGGTGGAAAATCCATCTCCAACAGGGACAGAAAACTCAAATCATATAATGACTTTTTAAAAGCCATTATATGATTTGAGACGAGTAAAGTGCATTTTTTTACACTAAATCTTTATTTAGGGTGGAGTTTTTCTGATTTTTTTATTTTAAAAAAATCCAAAATGGCCCTGGACCCACCCACCCACTTCCAAAACTTGTTTGGATGGTTGGAATTTTTTTAACTTTGCAAGGCCCCTAATAAAACAAAAATTATCACTTTAATTATTTTTTCGGAATATTGCAAAAATGTCAAACCCATCGATTTGATACAATAAAACTCATCATCTCGTAAAGAAGAATTTCCTAAACGCCATCTACGGCTTTCGTCGATCGTAACTTTTCGATACCCATAATTTTCCGGAAATATTCCAAAAACCAGTACAAAATATACAGCAACGGGACGCTATCTACTTAGCGATGTCATGGATGTACGTGCGATTATTTGAAATATGGCTAATTGTCAGCGTAATTTACACCGTTTCCTGTCATCCTCGATTCAATTGAAGACGCGATCACGATATATACTCTTTGCAGAATGTGAAAGGAGATAAAATAGCATGACTATTAAAGGAAAAGGTAAGATTAGAAAGCTCTTTATGTTGGACTGTGTGCTCGTTGTTTACGTTTGAGATAAACCTGCGCGCCAAGGCTATGCTATGGGCATTGGCATTGCAATTATAATTGTATGCATGCACAATACAGGTGTGAGGCAGCAAAGTTATGATGCGGTGACCAAATATGCCCACCTAAATATGTTTACCGACCGATATCTGAAAATAATATGTTAGTAGGAAACCTAAGAGACGTATAGCAGGGGTTTGCATTACCGAACGGGTTGTATTTCCGTATGCAAATGCATGCAAATTCACATCATAGGAAAAACGTTCAAATTTTGAAAGTTGAATTTTAAAAAAAAGTCGGCAAATGGATGTTCAGCACAAAATTTTCATCATTTCCCAAAGAAAATAAGTGTCCTGAGTCGTTTTGCCCGCGCACCTATGGCAGCGCGCATTTCATAGACATTCCCATGCAAAACATTCACGCTCGGTAAAACAACACAAAATTTTGCGAGTTTTTTTTTTTTTATGAGTTTATGCAGCTGCTTGTATAATTTCCACTTTGATTTTATGCATCTAAAGTAATGCTTGTTTTGTGCCGTCAAACAAAAAAGTGTCCGGCAATAGGACACGATACCATACTAATACTCTAGTAAGTAGCACATCTACAAGTACAAACTACAAAGTAAATGGTCCACTCGGGTGGTAAGTAGTAAGAGTGAAATGCACATGAATGATTGAATAATGGTTAAACATAATTAGCACTATTCCTGTGACTGTGAGGATCATACGCTTTACACGATTATTATCACCCCGGTCAACGGATATACACTGCAATCATTCCTGCACATATTTAGGTGTACATTTTCCACTCACTGGGGAGTATTCCAGCCAGTCACCTGTTAGGCGCACACAGTGCCTTACCTGACATTGCCTGCTGTAGAGTGTAGACAGAGTTGATCGACTAGAGTCAGTCTAGACCGATAAATCTGTTGTTTTCAGGGCCACTTTTAATTTAAGTTTTACTTTTTAGTGTACATTTATTGTAGGCTACTGATAACGACAGATTCTACGGATTGATGCATTTCGTGCAGGGCAATGCCTGTGTTTACGTCAGTGAGAAAAGTTACACTTACGGCCGGGCAGTGTACTTTTATAAGCCAGGGTTAAAAAAACCCTTTTATGTTTTAATTGTGAACCCTATTTTTATACAGTTTATGTAAGATTTGTAAGATTTTATTGACTCTATCGACCCCCTCTCGGGGTATGAGAGTACAAACATATTTACATAGTATAAATATAACAATAGTATAACAATGATAAACATGTGATAATATGAACAATGATAAACATAATTATGATAATATGAACAATGAAAAAACATGATATGAACAATGATAAACATGTAATAATATGAACAAATAAATGTGAATAAAAAATATCAATACTCTCTTCAAGTTGATCTACATATTCATGCATTAACTCACTACAATCTTTATTAATGTTAAATAGTTACATGGATTTAAGGTAAAAAGTAACCAGTTTCATGTGCTCCACTACATGGCTGCTCTCTTTGACGTACATGTTGTAGTGTACGTAATTTGTTTATAATTTTCCACCTTTTTTGTGATCAGATGTGGCATTTTTTCAACCATCATTCAAACTGCCGGAATACAGATGTGGCAAGACAATCTGATCAGTTATTCCATCATGGTACTACAGTGGAACCTTGTTATAAAGAGGTCGGATATAACAAAACCCTCTTATAACAAGGTCATTTTGCTGGTCCCAGCTCTTTATATTTCTTTGTTTTTTTACCCTGATATAATGAGAAACCTAATATAACAAGGTAATTGTCATGGTCCCAAGGACCTCGTTATAACGAGGTTCCATTGTACCTATATGGTTATTGGCCTGCCATATAGGCCAGTATAAACGGTTACAGTCCGTTATTCCGAAGGTTCAGTTATTCCGAAGGTTCGTTATTCCGAAGGTTCGCTATTCCGAGGAATAGCAAACCTTCGGAATAACGAACCCTCGGAATAACGAACCTTCGGAATAATGCAACAAATGTTCGGATTAACGAACCCTATTTAATTTTAGGATTAACGAACCCTCAGGTATACGAAATTTGCGTGTTCGGAATAACGAAGCGCACCCGTATAAACGATGGTTGGAAAAATATGTTTTCTATGAAAAGTATGCTACTATTACAAATGATTGCCATCAAAGTGTTCTCTAAATCATAAAGATTATATTTATCCACAAAAGGTTTGTATAAATGTGAAAATTCTGCTGAATCTGACGCGATTCTAAGACAATATCATTTATTTTCCTGTACAAACAAATTTGCCATTCATTTCTACACAATTGACTGTGAGAGTGCGGAAGACCAACAGGACATTGACCTACCCTTCCGTACAGATGATGATGATGATCAATGATGAAGATGGTTTCTGCTAGCGTGATGACTCTTAGTGCACTTAGTCACTAATAAGAAAAGGATAAGGAAATGAAGTACACTGTGCAAAATTCACTTTGTTAATGCACTTAAATGCGCTGTTAACAAGGGGCCATATTTTGACAGCCATAATTGGTAGCCTGATAGTATAATTATTCATTTTTAGCATTGAATTCACATACACACACAGGGATGCACCTTTTCCTTTTTTTATCAAGGAAGTTTGTTAATTGTCAGACGAAACCTTCGGGTGCGTTGCAATTTACACAACGCGTATTAATATTTGTAATAATGTATCATTTGTCCGTCCAAATAGATTTTTCAAACCTTAACTGCGAGGCAGGCAACACAGTAAACATGCAGCTAAACCAAACTTAAGTTAGAATCTGTATGTAGTGGGTTAATATACATTCTATTTGTTTGTTTTGTCAGACTTCAAGAAGGCAGTGTCCTTCATCAAGGACTTCCTCCAGAAGCTACCGGAGGACCCAGAATGCGCCCAGCTGCGTGATGCCCTCAACCTCGCCCTGCTCCACATGAAGAAGTACTTCAAGACCGTCTGGCTGCAGCAGGAGCGGGGCGTCAATGGGGGTACTAACGAGGGCGGGGGCGACAAGTTTGCCCAGTCCCTCCCCAGGGGGCACGCCCCATCGTCCCTCCACCAGGACGACCCCGATCGGTTCCATTGGAGGTGGGCGAGCACGGACCACGGCAAGGTGCTGAGGGGCAGTCTGCCCTTGGATGGCATGGAACTGCCCATTGTGCCCCTGGTTCTACAGGCAATCAAGGAAGGGGATAGAGAGCTTGTGGAAAAGCTCATTGAAAAAGGTAAGAATTGTCCGCATTCCAACCTTATTTATGGATTCATGTATTACTATGATTAGCAAGGATCTAACAGGTTCAGTACACTGACTGAGATGGGCAGTCTGTGGTCTGCCCCTAAATGGCAAAGAAACAATTGTGCCCCTATGTAGTTCACATGGGACAATTGTGCCCCTAGTTCACATGGGACAATTGTGCCCCTAGTTCACATGGGACAATTGTGCCCCTAGTTCACATGGGACAATTGTGCCCCTAGTTCACATGGGACAATTGTGCCCCTAGTTCACATGGGACAATTGTGCCCCTAGTTCACATGGAACAATTGTGCCCCTAGTTCACATGGGACAATTGTGCCCCTAGTTCACATGGAACAATTGTGCCCCTGGTTCTACAGGCGATCAAGGAAGGGGATAGAGATTAGAGAGCTTGTGGAAAAGCGCATTGAAAAAGGTAAGAGTTGTCTGTCCACATTCCAACCTTATTTAAATGGATTCATTACTATGATTAGCAAGGATCTAACAGGTTCAGTACACTGAAATGGGCAGTCTGTGGTCTGCCCCTAATTGGCAAAAATGATTGAGAAAAAATGATTGAATGACTGATTGAGAAAAGTACTTCCAGTGGCGGATCCAGGGGGGGGGGGTTTAGGGGGTTTAAACCCCCCCCCCCCCCTTGGGCTGCGAAGTGAAAATGTATCAGTGAAAAAAGTGAAAAAAAAGTGAAAAAAAAATCACTTACGGGGGTTCAAAATATCAAACAAAACCGCAGCTACGCGGCACGGACCTCGCCGCTTCGCGGCTCGTGGATGATTGGGTCAAACCCCCCCCTAGATCCGCCCCTGACTTCACTCTCTAACCTTTTAAACTGTTATTCTACTACGGTGGCTAGGGCAGGTTGCAACGTGGATAAGCCTACATGTACCCTTATTTATAAATGTACATTGTACTAGGCATTTAGGCAAGGATTATTGTTGTTATTGTTAAATGTTGTTAAATGTTGTTATCATTATGAAATCATCATTCATATCTTTTGAATTGTTTAAATGACTTTATATTTCTTGAACTGCTCTGAAATTTCTGAAAAATATACATGTTTGATCCATTAACTAAATCATGAGTGATGTTACTTTCAATTTAATTTAATTATTGTTTTCCTTCATCAATTTGTTAAATAGTAAAATGTATGTGATCATGATGTAGCTTTTTAATCTGAGTACATAATTATTCATACAAAAAACATTTGATATGTCTGTCATAGAAAAAAGAAACTGAGTATTAATTTTTTACAATCGACCTACATTAAAAAAATAAGTTGCATTTTGTTCATAATGTTCAACACTGAATACATTCAAGGCAGATATTGAATGATTATTTATTAAAAAGGAGAACTTGGCACTGCGTGTAGAAACAATGTTGTTCTTAAATTATACATTCTCGTAGTTAGATTTAACCAGAAACTTAAAATAAATTGTATAATTATACATGTATGTGTTCGCATTAGGTGACAAGCATTAAAAACATTTCAACAAAATAGTCCACGATAATTGATCAAAGCACATGCAGCCTTGCCCTTGGATCTGGATCAATCTGAAATTCATTCGGGCGTGAGATAATGTTCATCATAGTCTGTTGCATTAATTGGGAAGGGCTTATTTTATACACAAAATACTAACCACTCTCTTGAAAACCTTAAATCACTTAACAGTTATAGGGCTTTTGACAGTTATCACATCTAGCCTTGAATAATAGCAAGTGGTCTGTTTAGCACTCTGTTGACAGTAACGATCTACACATGCAAATAGGGATCATACGACTGCATACACAGTATCAAGACTAACGTTCTTCTCTCTCTCTCTCTCTCCTCATTGTAATGTTTCTCCTTATAAAATTATGTCCCTCTCTCTCCCTACCCTTTTCTTCCATATCTGTATTAATCCTACCCCCCTATCCTTTTCTCTTTTCCCCACTTCCTCCCCCTTCCCCCCTCTTTTCCCCTTTTATGCTGTCCTTTCTCTCTCTCTCTCCCCCCTGTTCTTTCTTCAATCTCCCTTACCTCTTTTTCTTCCCCTCTGTGCCATTCTCTCTATTTCGATCCTTTTACACCCCTTTTCATTTCTCTTGCACTCTCTCTCTTCCCCTCTATCTCTTCCCCTTTCTCTCGGTGTCATTATTGACTGCTCTATGCTGAAAGTAAATAGTGTTCTTTCAACTGAATCACTTGAACAGTAGCTCCAAGAAGCTGTTTAGGAGGTGTTTTTAATCACGCTTTTCAGTCCAGGGGCAGATAGCATTTTACACTGTTGTGTACACATGCATTCCAAGAGTCACATAGCTTACAAGTAATATGTTCGGTTTGTCATTGCACCAGAGGATTGGAGAGTCCTGAGAAGTACTATTGCCTATTGGTATTCTTTCTAGGATAGTCCTAAAAAGGACTGTGGTAGTCCTGGAAAGGACTGTTGGTATTCTTTCTCATGCTTACAAACTGTACTAAAATATTAGGCATTTGAGTCTCTACAAAGGAAATTTGCAGGCGTACAGACTATGTACCATTCACAATATACTCTAAATTATTACAGGCCCGCTGGCCTGAGGCCAAAATTAGCTTCTGGCTACCAAATTGAATTGAAGATAAATGTTACTGACCCGAATGGGCAACCAAATATAACAGTATTGTTATGTTTTTCTCTGTTTCTAACTGCTAAGGGCCACCAGATTCATGTTTTGGGCCACTAGAATGAAACAAAATGAATGTTTTTACTTGCCTGACAGGGCCACAAGGCTAATAAATCATTGCTAGCATTGGAATACAGTGCAATACATTTCAGAATGTAGTAGGTTGAATCATAATGACTTGTAAGTCGTTGAAATTGTGATTTGTGAATCTATCTGTTTGCTACTTCAGGATTGAGTAAAGTTTTTGCAGGCATTAAGAAATTAAAAGATGTCAAAGCCTGAGTGTTGATCATCTACATGAAGGTGCAGAAACAAATCCACACCAAGCCACCAGCATTTAACAATAATAATGATAATTAATCTATAGAGTGCTAATTACAATAGAACCTCTTAAAAGCGCTATTATTATTTCCCCGGTAAATGGATACACACTGCAATCATTCCTGTACTCTAAATGCACATTTTCCACTCCCTAGGGAGTATTACAACCATTCGGCTGTTAGGCGCACACAGTGCTAAGGAACCAAGTTCCCATCCTTCATGGTCCCCATTTATACACCTGGGTAGAGAGCAGCAATTGTGGACTAATTGTCTTGCTAAAAGGACAAACGCAACAGACAATAATATACTGGATTTAAACTGGAGATCCCTCTAATTGGAGAGCGTGCGCTCTACCAATCTTGCCATACCATGTCCATTTGGGAGTCATATCATGGATGAGGGGATAGGGGCTGTATCAATAGAATAAAGAATAAGTGGCATATTAATCAATGGTAATTGCCCACATTATAAAAAAAAACTAAACAAAAAAAGGCCTTGCAACCTGCAAGTCAGGAAATAACGGGTCGATGGTTGCCATGGCAAAGCAAAGCCGAGTGTTAATGTCATGGCAACATCCTTGAAGTATGACCCTATTTACAATTTAATTATTCCTTAATACAACATATTTTAAAGTATGGTATTTCATAAATCATGATTATGGTGGATGTACATTACATTTACAATTTTACGTTGCATGTAGTGCATAGTCTGCTGTGATGAAGACAGGGAAATAGAATGGATCACACAATTAACATGGATAGTTAAACAAGAGTTTTGAGTAAAATAATCGATTTTAAATTATTGAAATTAACTTTTACCGTCCAATGTCTTGTTAGTGATTTTAAAATAGTAATTTCTAGAAATGATTTAGTTTCTTGGAAGTTCTGAAATACTAAGGGGCCATCTACAAAGTACGTACGCACAAGGGGGAGGGGGGGGGGGGGGTTAAATCTGATGCATACTCTCCATTGAACCACGTGTATAAAAAGTGCGTACAGGGGGGGGGGGGAGGGGTGGTCAATTTCGGACCAAAAATTGCGTACGTACTTTGTAGATGGCCCCTAATTGTTGAAATGGACAGTGTTAAAAAAAAAGTAATATACATCCCAGGGAAATGAAAAACTTTCTTTGTTCATATTATATCACTATGTTGAAACTAAAAGTTGCCTTGTAAATCCCTACATGCTTGTATGAACTATAAAACCCTGAAAGCTTACACATGCAGGCTTCAGAGGAAATGTAAATGCTAGGAGTGAAGGGGGAGGGGGCAGAGCAGGCTATTATATAGACATTTACGGCTCTGGGCCATCTGGGAGAGGGGAAACTGGTAAAGAATACAGACAAAGAAGGAGTTAGGACGCTAAAGAAGCAACAATGAAACACAAAGCTTCTGTGGCTTGTCATACTAAAGAGCTCATCCTTGAGAAGGGATTATAGACATTCAAATCAATTAGAAGCTTAAATATAATACTTTGACTTCATAGACAGGGCCTACATGTATGATGATAAAGTGAAGCAAATATATGGGAATATTTGTTTTAATTATTAAATTAATTAATGTGCTCAACTACAGTAAAATCTTTCTTAGTGGCCACCTGTCTAGATAGTAGCCAACCTGCTTATTAATTCACCTCCAAAAGTCATCCCCTGCAGAGAAAACCGTGAACATTATGGAACCTGTCTTAGTATCTGTAGATAGAGGTCACCTGTCTACAGTTGTCACTTCTCGTTTCCCTATGTGGTCATTCCCCTACAGAAATCTTAAGCGTGCCGCAAGCCAGCGACTTGCTTGCGGCTCGCTTGCGCTAGCTAGTGACTAGCTAGCCGCAAGCTATAATAGGCAATCTCTGATGAAATCGTCCGCGTGCAGCAAATTTCAAGCGTGCTGATACATTTTTGCAAGCTTAATTCGGGCAAAGATACATGTAGCTGATTAAGCTTGCTGCTAGCTAGTTGCAAGCTAGTCGATGGCTTGCAACACACTTAGATTTCTGTAGGGGTTATACACAGGTTTGACTGTATTTGTGTATCAAGTTTGTTTACTACAACTGCCTACAAGTATATTGCCTAATTTCCATATTTTGTAGACTTGATCCGATACATGTCCCAGGGAACTTGTAGTAAAGTTTGTTTTCTGACTTGCCTTGTTGGGCAAACTTCAACAAAAATATTTTGCCTCAAAACATATATATGCCCAAATCAGATATCAATGTTTTAAAAATGAACATTGAATTTGTCACTGTCATCAAGAGCCCACTCCATAAATTTGAAAAAATTGTACCGCTTTTCAAGCATTGCATACTGTATAATCACAAGTTTGGTGTATATATATCTTGGAAAATAAAATGCACGTGGTTGCTAAAGTTACTGATTGAGCATCTTAAATATATATTTAAACATGAGCAGATATCATTATAATTGTAGGTTGTAAACAATTGAATTGTTGATCACTGGATTTTCAGTACTGATTTATTAATTAAAGGTAAATGATTATTACAAGTTTTGCCTTGAATCTGTTTGAACACATGTTTGTGAAATAAATAAATGCAGCTATTTGTAATGAACACTTTATGTTACATGCACTCAATCCTTCCATCCATGGGCAGTCTTGATACAGCAGGTGGTCCTTATAGACAGGTTCGTTCACATGTAAACTATTTTCTAGGCTAACAAAAATTGTCTTTTGAAGAAGGTTGCCTTTGTAGGCAGGTGGTCTTTATGGGCAGGTGGCCGCTAGAGCAGGTTTGTTTTAAATACATTCAGCAATTTTACACAACACACACATGTACAAATGTACACACAACTGCCCATTTCAAAGTTGTTTTAAATTATTATTATTGAATATAGAAGATGGTATGAAAGCAGTGTAATGTGGATATCATGAAAAGTGAATCTTCACAAATTAACAGCAAATATTGACAAATCTAATTATATACCATACTCTATATATGAATATGTACATTACAAATACAATCATCCTACATTGTAGGTAATTGCATACACTGATATTTCACGTATGTATTATATATGTAATGTTTTGGACTCTCTTCTTCTCAAGAGAGACTACAGTATAATTTGAAAGAGAGATGCATATCATGTATAATAAATTCATCAAGTGCATTTCTTGCTCAATGCTTGCACGCTCCTAGCTTGCATAATTGACAAATGCCGAGTCAGTTGCCGGGGGAGACGACATAAACAGCCAGCCAATGCCTGCATGCTGCTAAAAAGCCATCAGTTTGATTACCCCATGCCATTATTACCTGGCTATTCGGGAACAGTTGCCGCAGCGCGCACGTTCAATTAGATCATCAATAAAAGCAATATTTTGTATAAACCCATTGTCTACTGAAACCTGGTGTGCTAAGAACAAAGTGTATGGGAATTTCAGAATATTGAAGGCAAGGGTTAAATTAGATCATCAATATAAAAGCAATCTTTTTGTATAAATGAACCCATTGTTGACAGGAACCTGGTGTGCTATGTGCTATGTACAAAGTCAATGGGGATTTCTCAATCTCGAAGGGTAGGGGTTAAATTAGATCATCAATATAAAAGCAATCTTTTTGTATGAACCAATTGTGTGCTATGTGTTATGTACAAAGTCAATGGGGATTTCTCAATCTCGAAGGGAAAGGGGTTAAATTAAATCATCAATATAAAATATTTTTTTTATGAGCGCCTTGCTGTTACAAGGAGATGAAAAGAGACGCATTCTGCTCTATTCATGTAATGAAATTATTCAAGGTTTATTAAAATAATTAAATTGCTATTTTGTGATATGGCAATTAATTATTCTGACATGATTGACATCCCTATGATAAGAGTAGCCCCTGAAAGGGAGCCCCCGAAATAAAAATATTAATTTTTTCGCTGTCTCTGCTTCACTGAATAACATTTAAAGGGAAACCAAATGCTGGCATTTTTGCTTACTGAACATTACTGATAAGCGCATCATTTTAACCACATCTATATTTCTTCTTGGGTATCACTAATTTAGTACTAATTAAATTATTCAATGTCTTTGAGACCATTTGCATCTGTTTTGACTGGTCACTAGAGGCTGCCATGTTTTCCAGCTGACCACTATATATAATATGTCAAATGAGCGCGCACTTGTAACCAAAAGCAGATTATGTAACAACTGACATAGCAGCAGACTCAACAACAGTGGTTATGAATCCCTTTTTTGTTTTTGTGTGCTCAAGACAACGCTTCAAATGTTACAGTTGGAAAACGTGGTAGCCTCCAGTGGTTATAAAACAAATGATAGTTGGTCTAAAAAAACATTAATTATTTTCATTACCAATGATACCAAATGGGAAGTATACAAGTATAACAGTGAGCAAAAATGCCAGTGTTTGGTTAGAACTTGACCATGTCTGTGAATGAACATGGTATGTAGGCAATGTAGCCCTTTATCACAGGCTTGAATGGGTGCACCTAAATACTTGTTGAAATATTCTTTCTTCTTCAGCCATATCATTTCTGTTTCTGTGGTTAAATTTATTGTGATATTATGATTATTTTTATTTCTAAATCAACTTGTGTACATTCTGTGAATGCACACGGCCATAGTGCTGCAATGTATACATGCAGCCCATTACAACATGCTAGGGTGTCTAAATTACTCTCTAAATTCTTCTTAAACTAGTTTTATTTATTATTATTACATTTGATTATTATTATTAAATTTATAATAATTATTGTTATTATTATTATTCTTAATTTTATTATTATTATTATTCATTTTATTATTATTGTTATTATGATCATTTCAGAGCCAACATGTGTGCGAGCTGTGGATGAGCATGGCCGTAGTGTAGCAATGTATGCAGCCCATTACGACAGGCTAGGGTGTCTGGATGTTCTGCTGCAAGCCAAGGCGGATCCCAACACCAAATCACACGGTATGCTAAGAAATCTTTTCTTTGTAAAAACAAATCAAGATTTTTCTCATTTGAGTGCCTCCCCCCCCAAAAAAAAACAACAACAAAAAAACAAACCTGAATCTACATAAGCAATCTAGCTGTGCTATATATGGTTTCCCATTTGGGCAAGTTAAATTGTAACATATTGAAATAGTGGGCTGGTGGGCCTAGGTGATAATTTTGAGCATTGCCAAGAATTTAAGCTGGTAATATAACAGGGCTCGACACTAGTACTTTCCAGAGACCCGGGGCCAGTAAAAATCATCATTTGGTCAGTAGAACATAACGGAAACAAATTTAAGTGGCCTGCCCTGATTGGGCAGCTAGATTTAAAACTGATAAATGCAGAATAAGAAATTCTTGTATTATTCCATGTCAAGCCTCATCCTTCCAATATCAAAGTTTTGATAAATAAATGGAGTAAAATTCGGAACAGGTGATAGCTTACAAATTAAATTTGGGGGCCAGTAAACTTTAGTTTTGGGCCATTTAATAAAGAGAGAGAATTGATTTTTACCTTCCTGACTGGGCCACAAGCAACAAAAAAACAAAACAAATTGTATTGAAAGTCAACATTCAGTTGTGCTTTGGACAAATTAATTTTATTCAGATGTTAAAGGGTACCACCACCCCAACAAAATATTCATAGAAATAAAAGGTATCATTTTTAGTAGTCCATTAAAAAATTTTTTTTTCCAGAAAATCATATATTTTGAAAACGCTTCACCATACTGCAAACATGTGTTCATGGGTCTACATACGAAGACTACCTTTTGTCTAGGACGAAGGCATCATCCGTGAATCTATTGTCTCCAAACGTACGCGTGAATATAATGGTTCCGTAAGTGGTGGTAATTAATTGCTTTGTTTTATGAATTACACAACCCTTTGCAAAGTGTTGGGCATCGATATCACACAACGGTACCAAAACATATAATAATGTGTTGTTCTTTGCCTGGTGGTCCCCCTTTAAGTAAATTTAAATAAGGTATCAGGGACAGCTGTTCATAGAAATGCACAAATAAGTGTTCAGCTGTTCCCAGTAAAGTAAACCTCAATTCGTACAGTGAATCTAGAACTACAGTCAAGGTGACTACAGAATTAATAGAATTTGCTTTATAGATTTTGTAAAAGTTATGTTTGGTGGAGAAAAAACCCCCAATGAAATCTGCAATTTTACAAAAGAAAAAAGAAAAAACTACTGATGTGACTGCATATTGTAGTAAAAGTTGGAAAATCTTGAACAGTTCATGATAGATGTTTTTGTTATTAGAGGTAGAATTCTTTCCCCATTTCATACGAAAAGTACATCTGCTGACAATGACAGAATAAAATAAATTTTTTAATAACGTTCTATCCGATAGGTTAAAGGGCCATAGAAATGTATTATGCATTCGAGCACAAGTAATTCTTGAAACATTGCATTTCAAAGAGTGATGGGAACTAGGGACCCATATTTTATTTTGTAGGGCACTTGATTTGATTGATTATTATACTGCAGATCTGCAGATGTTTTGACTGGTGAGGGAATGTTGTGTGCTTGCACACAACAGATTTAACCTCCTCACTACTGGAACCACAAATAATTCTAGATACATTACATTGTATTTCAAAGAGTGATGGGAGCTACTGTAGGGACCCAGATAGAGATTACAATATCATAATCAGTGGGTTAACTTAAATTGTGTGCATGATGTAAATGTAAATTGATTTATAATAAATGATGGCTAGAAGAGAGGTGCTGTTTTCCACTATAGCTATCTGATTATGGAAGTACTAAAGTAGGTTAATTAAATGTGTTATTACAAACAAATAATGCATTTTCATAAATTATATCATACTTTTACACTGTTGTAGATCTGTAGATTTTTTTTAAGATGGGAAACAAGATATAAAACAATGCCCTCACAGTTACCCCAGTTTATGGTGCATTATGATATATTATAAATTGGGAATTCTTATTTCACAATAAGTTATATTTTGGAATAGGATTAAAAAGAGAGGTCATTTATAAGCTTTTTGCTTTAATAGTTAATACATACCCTGTATGTTTTTAATGATCTAGCTCTTGTATCGATTCTAATGATGTAATATAACAGGGCTTAAAGGGGACCACCAGGCAAAGGACAACACATTATTATATGTTTTGGTACCGTTTTGTGATATCAAATAGATACCCAACATTTTGCAAAGGGTTGTGTAATTCATAAACAAAGCAATTAATTTCCACCACTTACGGAACCACGGCTATCTCGTGGTTCCACACGGGCCAGGCATTTGCGAGTGCGCCAATGCAATGCACGCGTACGTCAATAGAATCCCGGATGATTCGTTCGCTCTGCATAGAGCGCCGCTGGCTCTGCTCGCATAATAGTCTGCGCATTCAGACCGCATGACCGCATGGCTGAGAATGGTGATGCGTTTTCCAATTATATATTTTTTCTGAAAACATATTTTTGTGAACTTATTGAAGTCCGGAATACTAAAGATGTTACCTTTCTATACAAAAATTATTATTTTTGGGTGGTGGTACCCTTTAACACATGACCGTCGATTCAAATTTGAATATGATACAATGTAGGTTGACCTAAAAAGATGACCACTTTAGGGAGGTGGCTACTGGCCTCTATATTCAAACAGGTTAATATATCCATGTTTATAGACTATGGGATAAAAAATAAATGGTCATAGACAAGTGGCTACAATACAGAGTTGGCCACTATCACATGATGATGTAGTTCTCCTATTGATGTCTATGTCACTCACTATTTAAAACATAAACATTGATTCAAATTTAGATATGAGCATTTAGATATGTACGAGCATTAAAAAGGGTTTCTGGAAGATCGAACCACTATAAACCCATCGCTTACGGGAACGAGGTGGGCTATGGACAAAGTCTATGGGGATTCCAGAATCTCGAAGGGAAGGGTTGATAGGGCCTTGTGGCTCAATGGTTAGAACACCTGTCTAGCAATCTGGAGGTCTCATGTTTGATACCCGGCAAAGCCCATTTTTCTTGGCTTATTTTTCATTTATATTTTTCATTTATATCGCTAACAGTCAGTTTCCTCTATGATTGAATTTACACTATTCTTTTCAATTTTCCATTGACTCTCAAGATGAGTGTACGGCATGCCACGTTGCGGTGCATGAAGGCAACTGGGAGGCTCTGGAGAAGCTGTTGGCCCATGACGCAGAGGCGGGGATTCGAGACTCGTTAGGGAGGGCACCGCTACATTGGGCGGCCTTGCTACCTGATATAGACTGTCTAGATGTAAGTTACTCCTCGAAACAATACTTATCATCTATAGCCATGCATGAACATAAATAAACATTTATAAATAAATAAACGTGCAATACAATACTCACACATGATGTAGGGGCAGGGATTCAAGACTCGTTAGGGAGGGCACCACTTCACTGGGCGGCCTTGCTACCTAATATAGACTGTCTGGATGTAAGTTACTTATATAATTTAGAAACAATACTTATCATCTATAACCATGCATGAACATAAATAAACATACAATACTCACACATGATGCAGAGGCGGGGATTCGAGACTCGTTAGGGAGGGCACCGCTCCATTGGGCAGCCTTGCTACCTGATATAGACTGTCTAAATGTAAGTTACGTATAGAAACAATACTTATCATCTATAAACTGTTGCGATGAAAAATAACCATGCATGAACATAAATAAACATACAATACTCACACATGATGTAGGGGCAGGGATTCGAGACTCGCTAGGGAGGGCACCAAATTTTTACTTTTTCTAGATGTTATCCAAAGTGGTAAGAAGTTCTAGAGATTTTGAAGACTTTACCCCAGCAACAAAAAAGACGCACTTCAACACAAACAATTTTTGTTGTTGCTCAGTTAGTAGTCAGTCAAACATTTATATTTTTGTTTCTCAATATTCATAAATTTGTACTTGTTCGTTCTAGATGTTACTAAAAACTGAAGTGGTTAGTAGTCCCAGAGACTGTGATGGCCTCACCCCGGCCATGTGGGCGTGTCATGGCGACAACAAGACACACTTCGACATGATCGTGTCGGCCGGGGCGCACGATGTACATGTAGAGGAGGATGATGGGATAGAACGAGACAAGATGGGAAGGACGTGGATCCACTGGTCCGTCAAACGGACAGAGTCGCTAGAATGTCTAGATGTAAGTCGTTGGTGTTTTGTTTTGTTTTGACAGATGTGTTGCTATTAAAAAAAAACTTGTTTAAATGCATTCAAAATGTACTTCTGTTTTTAGAAAAGCAAAACTTTGTATTCTGCATGCCATTGTGAATCATCCATGGGAACATGCATCTTTTTTTTTTTTTGGGGGGGGGGATTTTAATAAAAAGGAATATTTGTAGTAATGTAGTGGCAATGTTCAACCTTACTCAAAATGATGTATACTTAAATGTTCATGAGTTCTTTAGAATATATATACAGGCAAACATGTGTATAGGGACACAAGAAAAGTAGCCACTGCAGACAGGTTACCTGTATAGTCATGGTCGGAGGTACCATAACATCGTTTTCCTCTGCAGGGAATCCTTTTGATGTTTAACTGTACTATTCATGAACATATTTTCTTGGTTATACATATTCCATAGTATGATGATATTTCTTATTTTTGATTTTCAGAGTACTTCAAAATGAAATGATATATATGATAATGGGGTAATAAATGTGTCAAATCAGTAACACATTGTAAATTATTTTGTTTTGTTTTCTCTTGGTCCAGTAGAGTTTGCTGAGTGTGTGCAGATTACTTCAACAGGAATTGATTTTAATTTTAATGGGGGAACAAATGCTCCAAAGTCCAAATCAGTAACTCATTCAATATTATGTTGTTCTATTTTCTCTTAATCCAACAGAGTTTGCTGAGTCCTGCCACAGCAGCTATCAAAGACAAGGAGGGGAGGACAGCCATTCATCTGGCTGCATCTCTAGGTAACTAAGAAAACCATGTCGGTTCGCTCATACACAAATTGGCAATGCAGAGTGGCACCGATCAGTAGATTGATAAAATAAAGGCAAATCTATATAGGCAACCATGCCCATATTCATAAAACCACTCTAGCTTAGTTTCATGCTAAGTTTAATTTTGACGAAGTGCCTAAGTATTTTAGACATAGTATTTTAGTTACCTACTACTCAGTAGGTATTTCAAGGGCAACCCAGCTATAAACCCTAGTTGGGAACCAGGAACATTGTTTGTTGCTCAATAACTGTAGGCCTATGTCCTGAAATGGACTTAGCATGGTACTAAGCTAGCAGGGTTTTTTTAAATAGAGGAAGGAGACCTATGAACTATATGACTGCATTGCAAGTGACATCCAGTGTGAAACTAGGGAACTTGCAGACATTAAAGGGATCTAGTAACTTTGTTGACATGTGCAAAAAGTGATGAATGGTTGATGCAATGTATATTGTTGTTATCTTATATGTCCACAGGGTATTGTGTGAAAATTTCAAGTCAAATGGACATTGGGCCGTATGCATAAAAACAAGCAATTGCTTATAAGCAAATGCTTTAAGCACAAGCAAGAGCTTGTCAAGCAAAAGATCAAGTTCAAGCAATTGCTTAAATTTGTATGCACAAGCCTTTGCTTGTGCTCAAACCTTTTGCTTGCACTGCCAAGCAATTGCTTACGTGTTGGACAAAGGATCGTTACGGTTGTGCGAACATCGCACTGCAGGGCAACAACGCTTCGTGCCCGACCTGGCAGCAGTATTTTTTATTACGCAAATAGGGGGGAAACAGCGCGGAGCATCAGGGGGGGGTTTCTGTGCAGATCGATGGACAAAAATTGCCGTAAAAAGTCTAAAATAGCAGGAATTTGATCACAACATAACCTCTGGAATATGGAGCTTGAAATCATCCTGAAACGGTACGAAAAATTGATCCTTAAACGCGAATGCCCTGAGTAAGCAAGAGCTCAAGCTGGTCTGGATGTGCTTGAAAAAACGCAAGCAATTGCTTATCAAGACAAGTAAAAGGTTCGTTTTATGCATACGGTTGTAAGCAATTGCTTGTTTGGTAAGCATTTGCTTACGAGCAGTAAGCAATTGCTTGTGCTTGTAAGCAAATGCTTTTGCTTGCAAGCAATTGCTTGTTTTTATGCATACCGATTCAAGCAAAAGGCTAGCACAAGCAATTGCTTGTTTTTATGCATACGGCCCATTGTATGGCCAAGTAATGAGTGAAAATGCAAAGTGATATTCAGTAACTCACTGCACTCACTTTGTACACTGAATACTTCAATCATACATAGCTTTGTAACGAAAGGGAAATTTGAAAAACCGAAACCGGTCCCATGATTTTGAGGATTTGGACAATGTTACTAAGTCCCTTTAATGATGGATAAAGATTCATGGCGTTGCATTGTGATCTCAATCTTGGATGCGTCCGCTGAGTAGTAGTAGTAGAAGTAGTTTATGAATACAGGCCCTGGTCTTCTGGTCTACTTGAGTGAGCTGTACTCTATGCATAGCTTATTTGCTTTTCTGACTATACCAGGCGTCTGCATTATTGTCTGGAAGGTAATACAACCACTTTTGTTGAGTCTGCCGCTATGTCAGTGGTTATGAAACTGTATGTACCGTTGGAAAAAAACGGCAGCCTCCAGTGATCAGTCAGAACAGATGAAATCGGTCTAAAAACCATAAGTTCCATTATTAGTGATACCCAAGAGGAACTATATGACTGGCTCGATTGCAGAAAGAGATGGAATCGATTGTAAGTTACAATTAATTGTAAGTCAGATCATGTGTTTTGAATGCGCTAATCTGATTGAGTGAAAAGCGCCATTTTTCAGAGTTACAATTAATTGTAACTTACAATCGATTGTTTCTCTTTCTGCAACAGGGCCCATAATTGACAGGAATTATGCACTTATCAGTAATAGTAATAACAAATGTCAGCATTTGACTTCCATTTAAGTTATTGAATCTATGTTTAGAATAATATTATGCAAATATGGATACTAGTTATGAAATCAAAAATAGTTAATTTGTGTTTTTTTCATTGCAATCAGGTGCTATGGAGGCTTGTCGGCTGATCGTGTCAAAGGTCGGTCCAGACTGCCTCCAGGAGATGGACCATCACAATCGGACCTGTCTTCATCTTGCCACAATGGGTGGACACGGGGAAGTCATCAACTTTCTGCTGGACCATGGGGGTAAGAAAATCACCTCCTTTCTCTTTTGCTCCCTGTATTAAGTCTCTTAAGTCTAATTTTACTGTACATTTGGTTAATTTCTACCTAAAACATGAGTGTTTAGCAGCTGGAAAAGGCAAGTCACCAACGCGAAATACACACACACACACACACACACACACACACACACACACACGCACACACACACACATTTGAACATATGGGACTACGTAGTCATAATAACCCACTCTCATTAGCCCACTTTACGTCGTATTATCAGCTTTATTTTTTTGAAGGATCGTCATACAAATACATAATCACAAACTTTGGTTTCTTACCTTACAAATGATACTTGAATGAAAGAAAATCACTGCAGAATAACGGATCCTGTACAAGATTATGATGTTGATTCGATAAGATAGAAACACATTGTTGGCTATGGAACAGCTGATCGCGGCAAAGGTGAAATCTACTTCCGTACTAGAAAAATGTCACATGATCTTTGCGATAGACAAATGCGAAGGCCCGTATACTAGCTATGTTAATCATCACTAATTGGGAAGAGAAATGTCACAATCTTGCTTACATTTTCGTCAAATGTGGAGGTGTCGCGCAATCGGATATAGGCTTGAACTTCTAATCACAGGACACGAGTTCGAACCCAATTGATGCCCCAGCATTTTATGCCCCCCAGCAAGGCATTTAATCCACATTGCTGCTCTCTACCCAGGAGTATAACTGGATTCTTGAAAGAGTGTTTAATAAGCTTGTAGCACCCTATATACATGTAGTAGGGCAGCTTGGGCTAGTATGCTCCCCTGGGAGTTGAGATGGTGCGCAAGGAAATTGTGCATGTTTAAACTGTACCTGATCACCAAGAGTTATTATGCGCCTCCTAGACACATGGCACTCTTTAAATAATAGTAATAATATACTTGATTTATATAGCGCATAATATGATTGATAATCATTTCTAAGCGCTTTACAATGTTATTATTACCCTGGTCATAGGATACAATCTCCACTCCCTGGGGAGCATTCCTTTCAAGCGACTCATGGGCATTGAGAAGATCGTTCAAATAAAGGCTTTCACCTCCTACCAGGTCCCCATTTATACACCTGGGTAGAGAGCAGCAATGTGAATAAATTGGCTTGCTGAAGGACAAATGCAATGGGCTTGGTGCCGGTTTGAACTCTGGATCTCCCGCTTGGAAAGCGAGCGCTCTACCAATCTTGCCACACCACGATCCATATAAATGCTATATATTATTATTAAATGATATCTATTTCTTGTTTGTTCTCTAGCGGATGGAAACAGGTTAGACAGCTCAGGGAAGACTGCGTGGGACTATGCGGAGGAGAAAGACCTCCACTACTGCCAGATGATCATCAACTCTTACCAGCCTCACAGTGAGCGGACGGGTAGTAGAGGGAGGAACAGACGTGCCAAACAGGTAAATAATTAAGTACTATAATATGATATGCCCATAAGTTCAGTCCCTCTCCAAGTGTTTCATGTTAAGTACATTAATCGCAATATGTGGGGCTAGTCTATAAATCCACTACTGTTTAGATGATCATCAACTCTTACCAGCCTCATAGTAAGCGGACGGGTAGTAGAGGGTGGAACAGACATGCCAAACAGGTGAATAACTCATACCTGTGTTATTCCAAGGATTTAAGTCACTTATGAAGATATTCCATGAAGACCACTTTTATCACAATATGTTAGGCTGGTCTATTGAATTCCACTACCATCGGATGATTATTGATATGTCAGAATGAAAACATGAAGACATGAAGAATTCTATGAAGAGTCAGAAGTGCCTACCGGTATTAGGTCAGAAACCCTGTAGATATGTAGAAACAATTCAAATTCATATTAGCAAAACAATGAAGAGCACAATCCCTGTTTTCCAGCTAACTCTTATTTGTAGAATGAATAATATTTCATCTGAATAATATATTATCTTGACTTAAATCTCTTTCTGCAGGAGGAAAACAACAACAATTCAATCAATCTCTCAGGGAACAATCCAGCAACGCATCAGCAACACCAGCAACCCGCACCTCCTTCACAACAACACCACCTACAGCAACTCTTGCACAACGAAGACGAAGACCCAGACAAGATACCCTCTCCTCCTTATTTGTTTAATAAATAACATTATTTACTTATCTTAACATCTTGCTTTTCTCGTTCTGCAGGAGGAAAACAACAACAATTCAATCAATCTCTCAGGGAATAAATCAGCAACGCATCGGCAACACCAGCAACCTGCACCTCCTTCACAACAACACCACAACCAACAACTCTTGCACAATGAAGACGAAGATCCAGACAGGATACCTTCACCTCCCGACCAGCCGCGCCCCTTCATTCCCTCCGGCATGCCCCCACCACCAAAGAGGGGCCACAGTCCCCGCCGTCCCTCCCCCTACAGACCACCTGGAAATCCCCCCGAAGGGGCAGTGGTACAGTCTGGAAACAGCATGGGGCCAATGCCAGCTGGACCGCACCATATACAGGAGGCGGGTGGGACGGTGCCTCTGGAGGACGATGTCATAATTAGTTCTGTGGTATGTGAAAAATTTGTATTTGTGAGTTTTGATATCGTTAACCTCTTCCCTTTAAAATTCTGAAATCAACATACTCTTTGTTCATGGTGCACTAGGTTCCCGTAAGCAACAGTTTATATTAAAGTGATCCATTAAAGGGGACCACCAGGCAAAGAACAACACATTATTATATGTTTTGGTACCGTTTTGTGATATCAAATAGATACCCAACATTTTGCAAAGTGTTGTGTAATTCATAAACAAAGCAATTAATTTCCACCACTTACGGAACCACTGCTATTTCCTGGTTCCATACGGGCCAACCATTTGCGAGTGCGCCAATGCTATTCACGCGCACGTTTGTAAACAATAGATTCCCGGGCGATTCGTTCGCTCTGCACACGTTGCAATTCACTGCACACATAGCAGTCTGCGTAATTCAGACCGCATGAACGCATGCTTTAGAATGGTGATGCGTTTCCAATTATATATTTTTTTTCTGGAAACATATTTTTGTGAACTTGTTGATGGAATGGAATACTAAAGATGTTACCTTTCTTTAATAAGAATATTGTTTTTGGGTGGTGGTACCCTTTAACTTTATATTTTCCCCCCAAAGTGATGTTTCAGACTTCAATCACATTGTAAGATTCTTGAGGATGATATGTGAGAATTTCATAGAAAAAAATAAAATAGTGAAAAAAAAGAGAAAATTAATATCTGATATGATCCCGATCGTTCGCGTGAAGTATCCAAATTCAGATACTCTTGACTACGGTCTGAAACTGTTATAGATTCAATCTTATATCCATGATTATGGAGACATTTAAAAAAATCAAAACCCATTTCATTCTACTGTTACCATAAGTCAAACAACAAGGTAAAAGAGAAGTGGGAAAGCTCCAAGTGATTTTGGCTGAAATTGTACAAAGTGTATGGATCACTTAAATCATGATGGTTTATAGGATTATGGTATAAAAAAAACCCACCTAATTTCAAGCCGTGCGTAATTGCACAATTAACCTGCGATGAAAAATTAATTGTTTACTGATTATTTTCTAGGAATCGGAGCCACAGGAAGATGAAGTGCAATATCAGGGCTCGTCCGAAGGGGACTATGTGCAATCACAAGAGGGCGCTATAATTAACAGCGACATGCAGCCATCGAGTCAGGTTGCGGAGAAGGATGATCAGGGTGAGCATCTGCCATTGATCGTTTATTTACGTTTGTTTATTAAACTGTTTCCTACGTTATTTTGCAATTTCCATTGACCTTCTGGTCAGGTTCCCGTAGTCAAGAGGTTAAAATTCATGAGCGATTGTAGATTTTTTTTTAAATGAATGAAATTATAGATCCGCTTCCGGTCAGATGACAATTGATATTTTTTTTTTTTTTTACAAATGCACTAAGAGAAATGGATGGCAAATGTGAATGTGTTATTCAAAAAGACAAAGGAAAGTGTTGTGATAGGGTATATCTTGTACATTTTTATCCCTCTGCCATCAAAGTGGCCGGAGGTATTACGTTTTTGCTTTGTTCGACCGTCAGTCCACTGTATTTTCGTTCGCGTCAAAAAAAATCTTTCTAAATCTGATCTTTTTTGTTTGCAGTTGCAGCCATGTCGTCCACACGGGGTCGGTCTGGCAGCGTCGTCAGCGACATGAGTGAACAGAGCATCAACTTTGGGATGGACGTATCGGACATCGAGGGAGAGGATGGAACGAGAGAGGAGGGGAGGGTCAACGAGAGACTTACTGAGGTAAATAGCTTAACCCGTTCCCTTCGAGTTTCTGAAATCCCCATAGACTTTGTACACAGCCCACCCGGTTCCCATAGTCAAGGGGTTAATATCGCCAAATGAGAGTGAGAAGTGAGATAAGTCAATCTTTTGGCTAAATTAAGTTATGCCTTCCGTCCTTTCGGTATTTAGCCTTCTATGTGTGATGCCAAATTTTCAGATTATAATTATAGTACATTTTGAGAATTGTTATCACAGAAAAAGAGAGCTACATGTATATTGATATTTTTGTTCGTGTTTTTTAAAGTAATCATCAAATTTTGTTTTGACCATTATGTATTTGCACAGTATGTATTCTTTGCCATGCTTTTTTGCAGTGTGCAGCAACGCAATATTTGGTTATTCAAAGTTTAACAATACAATATGCATTGCTGTGAATTTGTATATTGGGGAAATTGTGCAGTATAATGAATTGCTGTGTTAAAGAAAAACATGTTAACATAACAGTAAAATACAAATATTGTTTGCTAAAAAAAAGAACTTGCATATTTCAGAGAAGGCATTCCATGCTTTTAATAAATACCTATTCATGCTTCATATCAGAATCATGCTTTGCATAAATATGCGTTCCTCCTATTAATACATGTGTGGAAAAATAGCTTTAAAAACATTTATTGAAAAATAGCCTTCTTTATTGACAACTCAGTCGCAAAATTATACTAAATTTTTCTGACATCCTGACTCCAATTTTTCTGGAATCATTTAACCATCTTCAACCCTACAACCCTATGACCCCACAACCTACAACAGCTGTGCCCCATTTTTATAAAACTTGTTGCAATTGTTGTACATGTTCAATTATTATAACAATCAGCATGAAGCACTGCGGCTGTTGCCATGGTAGTTACAATTTGACACTTACAACAATTGCAAAAGTTTTATAAAACGGGGCCCGGGTTGTAGCTTAGCAATGGGTATTGCAGCTACCTTCTAGTGGTGGTGGTGGTGGTGGTGGTGGTGGTGGTGGTGGTGGTATTCCCATTATAGAGGTTTGCCACTCATCCCCCCCCCCTTCAGTGTAGTGTGTGGATTTTGTCAAATTATGATATTACCATTATAATTTGGTTTGATTTTGATTTGATTTGACTAATAATGCAATTTATGATTTTCGACTGTGCTTACCCAATATGATATGATACAAATCATTCATATGTATTTCTGAGTGCTTCTCAATCTTTCAATCATTCTTCTGGAAACATTTTTACCATCCTCAACCCTACAACCCTGCAACCCTACAACAGCCTGTTGTACCTCAGCAACCTGTACCACAGCAACCCTCTAGTAGTGATGGTGGTGGTGGTGGTGGTGGTCCCATAATAAACCAGACGGTCGCCATGCCTCCCCGCCCCCCTAGCCCCGGTGTGGCCCTCGCCAACCCACCCTCATCGTCCACCCAGCGGACCGCATCTCCATCGACAGCATCTGCCCCCATCCCACAGGTAAAGCTCACTACTAGTGCCAGAGATGATTGGAAACTATGAAGCAAAAGCAATAATAATCTTCATGGTTTTCTTCTAAAAGTTCTCATTTTATTGTACTGCATTCCATAATAAACTGCTAAAAACTGTATTCATCTGCTCTTATCTGCCACCTTTGCGCTGTTTTTTGAAGAAAAAAAAAAACATTTAAAAACAATTTTGTATTACAGGAGACTAGTTATGTACAAAATAATGTACACATAATGTACCTCATTTTCATCATATTCAACATAGTTTTTCTGGCAAATCGATTATCGTTACTGCCTAGTAATTATCTGTAAGCCATATTTTATAAAGCTGTTTATATGTATGAGTGTGTTTTCATCATATTATCACCTATTTCCCAAAAAGTTTCCTTTGCTGTGAATCATTCAGACATATGTGTGCCAAATAAATGGTATTAAAAGGTAAACATTCACATATTTTGCAGTTCTCCTAATTGCTACATTGTTTTCAATGAAAAGGGAGATTGGACACAGGCTATTAATAATTGTTTCATCTTTTTGCTGAAAAAGTTGCTTTACTGTGAGTGCTCTAAGTTTGTTTCTAACATACATTGCCTCAATGATTGTTTAATATCATTTTCAAATGTTTGCTGATTTTGCTCCAGAAATCATTCATACTTCAACATGGACTGAGAGTGAAAGTTTCTTTCAACTTATGCAAATTAATGATATAAATTTACAAATTCTGTAACGTTTTGCACATCTGCCAACCATCCTAGGAGAGAGTAGGCCACCCTCTGAGAGGAAGCTGGTCATTATGAAGATGTGCAGGATGGCTTGGTCAGGTATCTCTCAAATGGCCAGTTTCTTTTCAAGAAAAAGTTATTCCATACCAGACAATCATCTATCAATTTCAATTTATCTTAGTGCTTTTAGATCCAGCAATAAGGTAGCTTTATATGAAACCTGAAATGCAAATATACTTTTTATTTACTAAACTGAAGTATTTTGTTTAGCTCTTCCTGAATGGGTTGATACTTGGAGATGAGATGGGATGTATCTGGGAGTGGAATATTAATGATATGTTATATACATGACCCTTGCTTATCCAGATAACTCCTTTCACCAAGGCACCCCTACAATCACAGAACTCGCAGTCGGGGCTAACCCTCCAGCAGGGTCTTGCCCCCGCCTCCCCTCGGCGCCTCCTGCCCCTGGGTGACATTCCCCCCTCCTCCCAGTCTCAGCAGCCCCTCCCAGCACCCCTCCCTGAAGCAGACAACGTGATGGTGGGGCCTCTTGCACCTACATCAGCGTCACTTTTGTCATCGTCGTCGACATCATCGAAGGAGAAAGGGAAGAAGAAGAAGAAGAGGAAGGGGAGTGCGGGGGCGAGCAGCAACGATGGTTCGATGGTGTCATCCTATGTCGCCCCCGTTCAGCCATCGGCTCCTGTCAGATTGCCAAGTGCTCCGCCCCCGGAGCCTGACTTTGGTGAGTTCAATGCACTTTTTGCATTAACCTATTGAGGGGCTAAACTCAAGATATCTTTGGGGTTATTGTCATTTGGTCTTACTCCTTTTGGTCCCTGTCTCATTTGGTCATGTACAAAATGCCTCAAACTTCCATTTTTCTAACTCTAAACTTGACCCAGAACACCTTAAACCTTCCTTGTCCCCTGAATTATTTTTTGTTTAGCTTTGAGACCTTCAAGTCCGGGCTTTGGACCCCCTAACCCCAAGCTTCTGCCTTCAAGTGATGGGGTGCATCCATCCCCTCCTGACCCATCGCTGCATAATCTTAGCCATCCAACCCAACTATCATGTAGCCAACATGACTAAGACTACCATTAAAATTGATCCATTAACTTAATAAGATTTTTTCCAAAAGTGATATTTGAGACTTCTCTGCTTCTTTTTTTTCACCAGCTCTGAGGCCCCCAAGTCCTGGGTTTGGACCTCCAAGCTCCAAGCTTCTGCCTGCGAGTGGCGGTGTACTTCCCTCACCTCCTAACCCGTCGCCGAGGAATCTCAGCCGCTCTCCACAACCGCCTGCCAACCACAACAACCAGCCGCAACAAATGCAGACACAACCTCAACAGGGACAACATAAACAACAACAACAACAACAACCTCAGCAGGGACAACAAAAGCAACAACAACAGAAGCAGGGGCAGCAACAGCAACAGCAACATGAGATATCCAAGGTCTGTGTGCTTAATGTGTAATCGTTGCTTAGATATGATACTTCATTAGGAGTGTAAGTATTCAAATTTAAAAATACAGAAAGTGAGCCTGGAACTCAACTAATATGGTTGTGTGCTTCAGCAATGATGTGGTCTGAGGCTTTACATATTTCAGTTAATCTGGATTACATGAATTGTTTAAATTATTATCTAAACAACCAGTTAAATCAGTTCCACTCACCAACACAATATAAATCTCATGCACTTTATAACTTTCCAACATTTTGATTATTGTTATAATTGTTGTTTTCCCCATCAACAGGTCACCCCCATCCAGAGTGGCGGACCCAAGGCCAAGCAGCAGCAGCAGAAGGGAGGGAGCAAGAATGGAGGGGCGTGGGAGGTGTCATGGGAACCCAAGCGCCCTGGGATGCCTGCCCCTCCCATCACCCCTAGAGATGGCAAGGGTGGGAGTGGTCCGGCCCCTCTGGGGGGAGGGACCACACAGGGGGGAGGCCTATTCCCTCAGGCCACGCCCAAGGGGGGAATGATGATGGACAAAGGAGGCAATGGAGGCGGGAAAGGAGCTGGAGGAAGAGGAAGAGGAGGAGGAGGAGGAGGTGGAGGAGGTGGAGGAGGTGGAGGAGGAAAAGGCAATGGGGCGGGGAGTGCTGGAGCAGGTTCAGGAGGAGGGGGAAAGCTCTCCCCCAGGGGGTCATCACCACAACCCCTCCAGAGCCCTAGGGGTAACCAGAGTCCCAGAGGAGGCCAAAGCCCCAGAGGAGGTCAAAGTCCTAGGGGAGGTCAGAGTCCTAGGGGAAGCCAGAGCCCACCCGCACTATCCAATCAGGTAGGTTTCTAGGCACATTACAATAATAATAATACTACATAATATTTATATAGCGCTTGCCTTTATACTGGTGTTTCTAAGCGCATTTCAAACGAAAAATAATACAACTAATACGGTGTGCGCGTGGAAAAAAAAGAAGAAAAAAACAAGTTTTGAAAATCAGCTTCTGCTGAAAGGTCATAACCACCAATTTAAGAAAATAAATAAATAAATAATTAAATAAATAATTAAACCAAGAACTAAACAGTCATTTACTTTTATCGTTTTACACTTCAAGACTTAGTTCAACCTATACAGTACTAGTTAGGAAAATACTTTGACTGAGGACTGTGGAGAGTGCATGTTTTACAGACTTTTGAATGTCTCGAGTGGGTCAGATTCCAGATTAATGTTACACTCAAATGTTACAGCTACCACTTGTCTAAAGCAGCCAAACTGCCTATAGTGGCCACCGAAAGTAACCTGCGGAGAAAAATAATCTTAAACGGTACCAAAATCCCTAAAACAGTATTCTTATAAATAAAAGGTAAAACTTTTACACACAGGTTTGACTGTATTCTTATACGTATTCTTCATATTATTATTCTTACCACTCACTCTCTCTTATTGCACCCAGGCCAAGGCTGGACAGGCAGGTCTCACAGAACTGCAGCGACCGCGCACTCCTCAGATGCCCGTCACTGCACGCTTCCCAGACAACAGAGGGCGCCAGGCGGGAACATTTCCAGCACATCCTCCACCGAACAGGCCTTAACCCTGCCAGGAGAACTTTGCCATATTTAAGGGATCTACATGTAGTTACTTTATCTTAATCGCCTAAACTCACTTGCAAATCTAGTGGGTTTTTTTGTTGCCTTACTCTTATCCTCGTATTAACCAATACACATGCTAAATTTCTCTAGCGTATGTGTAAGCCACGGTATATAACACGGCACCACCCTTTGAGCAGTTTGAACAGTGTTCTTTGAAGCAACAACACAATCCGTGAAAAAAAATTATGTTACACTGAAATAACTCAATAAAAATATAATGTATATATCGCTACTCATACCTTAATCGTTCACTTTTCTAGTCAGTGCTATTGGTCAAATTTGTGGTATTTTATCACTTTATTTATATACTTTATTTCTACCCACTCTTTCAAGTATGTCGTTGACATCAATATAAATATCAGGGAAGGGTAATATTACATAGTCTTCTTAGACAATGTAATCGTTCTTATATAGGACCATTAATAATTCATTGAAAGTGAGCGTTTGATTCCCTCACCTCTAAGTAATACATTTTCCAATAGTAACATGTCATTAGGTTACAATCTACAAAAAATAAATAATACTGAATTGGTACAAATAAACTGGGTGTTTTGAAGAGGGTGAATCATAGGATTAAAATATAAACTATTGAAATTCATTAAAATGATTCAATTCAAGGAATCATGATCACAAGAGAATGAGTTCTATCATCATTTTCATTGTCTAATTTACTAGTATATCTTTCAAGGTTAGAATATTACTTTATAAGTACTTTTCCAATTGGTTATTTATTTTTATCCTCCACTCTGCATTAATTATACAAATTGTGATTATCTTAAATTGTGTTAGAAATATTTTGAAATGAAATTTTAACTTTCAGACCTTTTTCAAGCTAATATTTTTGTAACATGCGATAAGAATTTAATGCTCGTCTTTCAAACTATATGAAATATTGGTGTATGAAATTTCTGAATTGTGGAGCCTGTATTTTTAGGTGAATTTGTGCATGTTTCTATTGCTTTATCATGTCTTTCATCTTGTATAAAATGTATAAAGATATCCTATTTTCTCATGCTTTCTCGAGTTTGTGTCTTTTCTAATGTAAATAATGTACAAAAGATATTATGTGCCAAAAGCTCGACTATGAATCAATGCACATTTCAATCATTTGGTGAAGAATTGGTAAGGCAAGTTTGAATACTGTATTCATTTTTTCTTGAAGTTAAAGGTAAATTAAAGGTATGGTTACCACTATTGAAGGTTAAATTTGTAAAAAATTATTGAAGTAAAATCTAATGGTATCAGAGGCTGAATTATGTATAACATACCATTGTGTAGTAGATTTGTTTACGATTTTGGTAAAAGTCATTGTATTGTGCATTGAAAGCAGAAAAGGATGGTATGCTTTATTATAGTAATACACGCATGGAATGAAAAAAAAATGCCAATAGTCATTTTGGGCAGCAAGGGCAGTGAAGACCCTTCATGGGCACAAAACGTCGGCCCCCCCGAAATATGTAAATGCACAACAAATAATGAATCCGTGTTCAGAAAAGTAGTCTGAATACATGTATGTAATATTGAAATTGTAAAGGTTAATATTTATTATTTTGTTACATACTACAATGAAATGTTACATTTTACCTCCAAATTGTGTTTTAATATTGTATTTGAATATATATTATATACCCTATCATCAGGGTGATTGGAAACAGTATTGTTCACTATGTTAGACCCTTGTCAAGATTTGAATATTATTTATTTTTAAAAATGCATTTTTTTGGAACCTATTTTAAATTAATCTAAATCACTGATTGCAGAGACAACTTTAACCCGTACTGGCAAGACTCATGTAGCAAAATTACCACATATAACAAAATCTGACTTGGGCTCACTAAAAGTTTGTCAAATACAATTTTACTTGCCTATTAAAAGGGGGCAACTTCACAGAAAACTTTGTTTCAAGCAATGCATTTGTCCAGTAATATACATAATACACGTAATCCAATAGAAGATAATTTCATAAATTGTTTAATAAGTCTTTTGCTGAAGCCTGAATCATAAATATGCCAATTGTTTAAATAAGTTTCCCCACCAGAAATTTAAAAATAAAAATAATGTATTGCCCTAAAAATACAATGCCTTCCCTCAAACACCTTGAAATTATCATGTCAAAAGTGCAATTTTTGTAAGTATATTGTATTAATACATGTATATATAAATATATAACATTATAATTTCACCTTGCTTTTAAAATGCTGTACAGTATGAGAAGGCATGCATTATTAGTTTAATACAATTATTTTCTTGAATGGTTTAGGACAAATGTCAGGTTATTTATGTTTCAATAGTTATCAGATTGAGAGTGTGTCTGTATATATTTGTTCCTAGTGAGTGCCTATATAACATGAAATATAATGTAGTCTTTCTTCGCTTTTTTTCAAAGCTTTCTTTTTAATTGTGTTAATACTCCTTTTAACATAGTCAAATGATAAAATTCAGATTCGTTGAATTGGGGGTCTTCATCATATCTTGTGTGGTTTTCTAATTTTCCTAAACAACGAAAGTCAGGGTGTGCAGTATAGCTTGAAAGAAAGTAACCCACCTGATGCCATGTAATGCATATTATGCATGTATATTAAAGGGGAATTAACCCTTATCCTTTTGACTTACTGGATGTGATGAGAGCATAACTACTATCATTACTAGTCACTTATTTCCTCATGAATATTCCAGATTACAAAAATAATCAATATTTTATGGACCACTGTCGTCTGCTTTCAATGCCCATAGGAGGCGGCCATTTCTTCAACTACTCGCGGTGAAATGATGTGGCATGCGGAGAACACAATAGCATTATCGTAACCCGCTATTGTGTTCTCCACCTGACACGTCATTTCACCGCGAGAAGTTGAAGAAATGGCTGCCTCCTGTTGGCATTGAAAGCAGACGACAGTGGGCCATAAAATATTGATTATTTTCATTATTGGGAATATTCATGAGGAAATAAGTGACTAGAAATGACAAGAGTTATGCTCTCATCACATCCAGTAAGTCAAAAGGCTAGGAGTTCCTTCCCCTTTAAAGTGATCCATTAACGTTGTGATAAATCAACCAAAATCACTTGGAGCTTTCACACTTCTCTTGTACCTTGTTGTTGTATCATAATAATGAAATGGGTTATGATTTTTAAAATGTCTCCCTAATTATGGTGATATTCAAGATTGAATTTAGTATCCGAATTCCGAGACTAAATCATCCATAGTATCAGAATTCACACGAACGATCGGGATAAAGTCAGACATTGATTTACTTTTTTTTTTCCACTAGGTAAACATGATTCCTTTTCTCTGAAAATCTCACTTATCTTACTCAAGAATCTTCCAATGATATTACTATATTTGTTTGAAGTCTCAAATTTCGCTTTTGGGGGGAAAATATAAAGTTAATGGATCACTTTAATAATGCATTGACTAAAAATGTGACATGATGTAAGTATTTGTAATTAATTTCAAGCAATACTGAACATATCTATTAAGAATGAAATAGTTAAAGGGATAGTTGAGCTTTTGTAAAGAGAGTACAGTTTTGGTCAAACTTAATTTAATAACCAAAACCTGCACCATTACATTACAAACTAAAAGTTATAACTCCATCATGCTTGAAATGAATACAAAATACAAATGACTCAGTAAAAAGCCGGTTATCATTAAAAAAAAGAGTACGTAGTTGAAACTCAAGAGGGCGCTCTCTAAAAACTAATTGGTTTCAACCATTTAAAATAAAATATTGTGCATATGTTTTATTGAAATAGTGATTAGATAGAGTAATAATCAACAACTATTTAAAAACCATTTTTGTAAATTTTTGAAAAGAGGAAAATAAAAAAATAAAAAAATAACGGCTGGTTCAAAAATTGTGAGGCCCCACAATTATTACAATTGGTTATGTTTATGGATATTTCAGCCATTTCTGAACTGTTTTTTCGAATTTGACACTCAGTATTTCATCATCTCACAAACAAATTATTTTGTGTAGCGCCCTCTATTCCAAAACTCAACTATTTCTTTAAGAATGAAAATAGTTAAAAAGAAAAGCAACAAGAAGAGAGCTTTGATTACAGTGTTCAGGTACTGATCTAGAGAGCATAATTAAACATTGATAATACAGTAATAGAGAATTGTTCATATTATATTATGGTAGATAATCATGACCATTCGATTTTCAAACTTATGCTGCTCAATTATAAACACTGTTGCTATGTGATGTACACGTTCTTCTAGCCTTAATTATTTTCCATCTACCTATAAAGTCTATAGCTGTGAACCAACAAAATTACTTCGTAGAACAATACTACTAACGGATAAAAGGTGTGTTATCTAACAAGTAATGTACATTTAGTAACTAATGGTAGTTTGTAAAATGTAAACAAAGTGAACATTCTAAAATGCGAAATAAATACTCGCATTCGATACAGTGGAAATATGTGTTTCTTGATTTGTATCTGTTTGTATGTTGTGGCATGATTGTATTTTGATGGGCACCAGACCCCAATAATTGGGGTCTGAGTTTGATGATGCCCATCGATGTCGGTATTTATGTACTTCAACAAGACATTCATTTCACTCTGCTACTATCAACCCCAGAGTATAAATAATTACCTAGCTAAATGGCTTGGAATGGTACAATTCACCCTGATGATTCAATAGAGTACCGAAGCTGTGACATCATACAAATCTATTTTTTAGAATTTCTCAATTTGATCTTCATTTTCCGAAAAAGCATAACAAATAATGCCCAAAGGTTGAAAATCAAACGAATATGGCTGAGATATGACCATCAGAATACATATATAGATTTCAATAGGAAATCACTGTTATTTTGCTCTGGCAAAAATAACAGTGATTTCCTATTGAAATTAATTAATTCAGATGTATTTGATCGATTTTCAACATTTGGAGATTATATTTGATGCTCTTTAGGGTTAGCAAATGGGCATTCGCAAATTCGCAAATGGGCATTCGATTTCATCATTGGGCGCTATTTTCAACAAATGGGCATTCAATTTAATACGGCAAGCCTGACAATCGCTCGTTTGTGCATTCAATTTCGTTAATGGGTGACCAATTTCCAGAAATGTTCATTCGATTTAAGTTACTCAAACAACATCCATACGTACTCACACATAAACATAATTACATGCATGTATACAACCATATACATACGCACACACATACAAACACACACATACATGACATACGATGACTTTGATTTATCTTTTATAACATCATCACCGTTCTTTTCCTCACATAGTCTCGACCATTTCATCGTGTTATATCTTTCCCATTTCAGATATACTTTCAACATTTTAATCTTCACTTTTCGATATTCATCAGTCACTTTTTGTTTAGATTTGTTTGTCAATGTTCAATAATTTTATATTTCACATTGTGCTTTCTTTTTGTTTTTTCCTCTATTCGTTCATCATGTCTTTACTTTATCATCAGGCAATATTTAGTTCATCATTTTAATCTTCATTTTCATCCCATTTTCTTGTTTGTCATCATGTGATCTTTATTTTATCAGTATATTTTTTCATAATCTGTATCTGTATTTTCATCATGTTTTGTTTATTGATTAACCATGCACGAAATAACTGTACATTATACCATGATGTTACATATCCATTACATTTCCACTGTACATGATTAATTTGAATGAAATTATATGACTTGTTTGCCCATGCGCGAATTTGAATGACCGAAATGAGACCGGAGACTGCTAGAGATGAATTTGAATGACCATTAACGAAAATGAGCGCCCATCGCTTACATTGGAATGACGCAAGTGTGAAATTGGTTGCTCCGTTACTTAATATGAATGACTAAAAACGAATTTGAATGATGATGTGTCGATCCAAACGCAGATTTGGTGAAATTGAATGCTGCTGATATGAAATTGCATGAGAAAATAGCGAAATTGACCGGGAAAACCTATATTATAATTAAATATAATGTGACATACAAATGAAGGAAATGCATAATAAAATGATAAAATAATAGACAAATAGAAAACAATTCAGCAGAATAGGATACAAGCCTAGGATGTATTGTCTTTAATCAAAATATGTATATATAGCACTGGTGAAGTTTTTTTTTTTTTTTTTGGGGGGGGGGGGGGGGGGAGGGGGGTTATAGCCATCCAAACAAAATTAACATGAGGTGTGTGTATTGGCTTTAAATCATGAAGTGACAATTTCCGGGGGTGAAAGAAAATGCAATTAGACTCCATTAAGTCCTCATCCTTACCACACCTCCTCCAGTTCCTTTGTTCCCTAATGTGACGTCGACAATTTTAAATATGCTTGTATTATCACTTAAAGTAATATAGTAACTTTGTTGGCATGTGCAAAAAAGTGATGAGTGATTAATAAAATGTTGGTCAGATGTAAAGTTTTGTGATTTATATGTCCTCTGAATATTGAGTGACAATTTAACGAAATGTTATAATATGGACGCAAGTAATGACCAACAATAAAGTGATATTCACTAACTCATTGCACTGACACGGTACACGGTAACGACTATCCAGTGGATAGTTAAAATTTAAGTCGCAAATTCTTTTTAACGAAAGGGAAATTTGAAAAAGCAAGACCTGTTCCATGTTTTCTATTGGTAATATGGATACAACACGGTATGAGAGAACCACTATAGAGTTCCAATAGTTATAATTGCAAGTTAAAGTCATACCTGTAAAGTGTCCAAATCCACGAAAATTACTTGGAGCTTCCTCGTTTCTCTTCTACCGTGTTGTTTAGCTTATGGTAAGAGAAGAATAAAATAGGGTTTGATTTTTTCAAATGTCCCTTTAGTATGAAGATAATTATCATTGAAAATCATTATTTCTAAAGCGTTAATCAACGCAATTGAAAAAAAGTACAATTGTCTTAGCTGAGAACGTCCGCATGCAGCACAAATTCCATGAATTATGTACTACGTGTGTAAAAATACACGGGTGCGAATATCTCAAACGGATCATTCATTACTGCGACAAATGTATGGCAGACCATCAGTATTCGGTGATAAAATATGAACTCAATATTCGTTTTTTTCACTAGGTAAACAGTGTTCGTTTTCTTTCAAACTTTCACAAATCTTTCAATTGTATTTTACAATGATATTGATATAGGATTGAAGTCTCAAATGTCATTTTTTGCAATATCTGACACTTTACAGGTATCACTTTAAAGTTTTGAGTATTTGGACAATGTGACTAGATCTCACCATAATGGAGTAGCGGGGGGCCGGGGGCCGGGGGGGGGGGGGGGGGGGGTAATTCGGGGAAAGATTGATTCCGTAGGGGGAATGTGCCCTACCTATACCTCAACTAAAAAAGTCATAGCTTCGTTATTGGTGATTGGTCAGAAGTTTTCTAGAGTTTATAACACATTCTAATTTTCGAAATTCCAACAATTGGCGTTCCATAGAATCTAGCGCAGTTAGAGCTGCAGCCTGCAGATCCACCAACATTTGTGTCTCTTTTTACTACGGACTGTATTCGTATTGTACAACATGACGAGTCTCAGTAGACTAGAGAAGCTAGGAACAATATTTACGAGGCAAGTAGATGATTAGATTGAACTTTTCTATATAGATTTCACCCATGTTTTTCTGAGGTTATGCTGCGAGCATACAATGTAGTAGTCCCATATATTGAGAAGTGTGTGCCTATGCTATGGCTGAGATCGATTTGTGGCCTGTGCTGTGGGAGCATCCCCATTACATGTGGGTACCTATACAGGTACCCACATCCCCACCTACATCAAAACGTAAGGTAGGGTTTCTCCCCGTTCATTCATTCCACTTATGACATGACATTTGTAATCTATAAGGTGAAATTAAATCATTGAAAGATGTGTTTTTGATACTTACCCACTTTTCTTGCTATGAATCAGCCAATATTTCACGTTCATTTGCCATGCAGTCGCGTCGAGCGCTGATCATCGCACACGCTTGCGACGGAAGTACCGTGTAAAGTGTGTTGCTGAAATGACCTTTCGTTAGGTAGTCTTCGTCCAGCCATGAATTGATACGTTGTAAATTACTTACGCACATCACACAACACTACATTGTAATGCTGCGCTATACGGGAACAATGTGGGACAGTACAAAACAAGTTTGTCAAAATTTCACACAAAATTCTTATCTTAAATTCAACAAAATCAATCATGACTGGCCCTAAAAATGATACAAGTGTTATATGAACTTACCAAAATGGTCCAAATTATTCTTCAAATGTCGAAAAAAATGGAAAATCTGCAGTTTTGGAAAATAAAAAGACTGAGAAAATCTCAGTCGTGATCCCTCTCGAAAGTGTTGCTGCTATCTGGATGACTGTCATGTATTTCCCGCAAGCTTCCCACACCACACGTGTTACCGTATCCGAATTCTGACACGGCGTATCCGAATTCTGATACGGCGTATCCGAAATCGGATACGGCGGGCATGCTTGCAGATCGCGAGTTGGCTTGTTTTGGACAATAATAAGCGGCCTCCGCATGTTGCGGGCGGGCTTTCTTTGTTTACGATGGGACATCGAGCAGGAAGAGAAAGAAATGGAACTTATATGACGATTTTTAGCTCATCCGGCCCGAAGGGCCCGATGAGCTTATGCCATGGCGTGGCGTCCGTCGTCCGTCCGTCGTCCGTCCGTCCGTCCGTCCGTCCTTCCGTCCTTCCGTCCGTCCGTCCACAATTTTCAAAATGCTTCTTCTTCGTTATTTTTCAACCGATTTTGATTCTGATTGTTTCATAAGATAGGGCTAGGAGGGGGATTTAAAACTTCTACACAGAATCGTGAAATTCATTATATATGCTAATTTATGCAAATTTATTCAAAATCACAAAAAATGCTTCTTCTCCTTCATTTCTTGACCGATTTTGATTTGGTTTGCTTTATCTGGTAGAGCTAACTTTGGTACACTAAACTTCTACACAGAATTTTGAAATTTTTCTCCATTAATTAATTATGGTAATTTATGCAAATTTATTCCAAAAATCACAAAAAATGCTTCTTCTCCTTCATTTCTCGACCGATTTTGATTTGGTTTGTTTTATCTGGTAGAGCTAACTTTGGTACACTAAACTTCTACACAGAATTTTGAAATTTTTCTCCATTAATTAATTATGGTAATTTTGTATTTATTTATTTATTTATTTATTTATTTTTATTATTTATTTATTTATTATTATTACTATTTTTTTTAAATTTTTTATTTTTTTTATTTATTTATTTTTTTTAAATTTATTTATTTATTATTATTACTATTTTTTTTATTTTTTATTTTATTTTTTAATTTATTTATTTTTTTTAAATTTATTTATTTATTATTTTTTTTGTTTGTTCCCATGTCCCTTCTGGGGCGTCAAATTTATATTTTTTTCACTCTAATTTTTTTTAAATTAATTTTTATGTCCCTTCCAGGGCATCACATTTTTATTTTTTGACCAGTTGAAAAGTGTACCACATGAAATTTGCGATATTTGATGTTGCGAGATGGCGGATGAGCGCTACGTCATTGACGTTCTGGTTGTAAGTATGACTTATCATTTTGAAAATGAAATTTTGTACAATAAATCATAAAATCAGCTTCAATCTAGGTATGCAATTTTTTACTTTAGATATGCTGTTCTTTTCTCTCTGTTTGTAGTTCAAATTGTGTCCCGTAGATTTTTACCACTGTGAGCAGTAAATGGTCCTATCAGGACCATTTACAATACATTGTAGATGTGACGCACATTATTGTATGCCTGTCAAATCGGAAATAAAGTGTGTGCCACTGAGTGCGCTTGAGATGAAACTACCGTATTTTGCTTGCGAATTGTTGTTTTTCAAACTTTTAAAGAATATGGATTTAAAAATTGTAACGACTGATTTTTGAATAGAATTAAATAAAATACGATGGAATATATTTATTTTTTATGAAAAAACGTACACACATTAAATTAAATTATACATTTTTACTTTGCAGTTTTAACAGTTGATGATGAGCCTTGCTTCCGACCAAAACAAGTTCGTATGATTGATGACGTAATACAATTTGCGCTAGCTACACGGTGAACGCCATTATTACGTGTGCGGTGATGCTGGATTGACGTGCAGTTCAGGACCAACGAACAAAATTGTAGCCCATTTCAATTTAGCTAGGGGCAACGTGACGCCTCCAAATGGAGGATTTTAAACCTGTCATCTAGCAAGATCTGCAAAGTTAGGTGAGAAAATAAAAAAACACACAGTGATTAATTTAACGTCATATACAGTCCTACAAAAAAAAACGGGGGTTAGTGAAGTCACTACTGCTATACGGCAGTGTGACTTTTGAAAAGTTTTGGGCATACTTGGCCATACAGTTTCCCATTCGCTAGTGTACATCGCAACGCAGGCGTGTGTGGGAGTGTGACCTGTGTCTGTGACTGTGTTGACAATGACAGTTGACTGAGTGAGGCTGAGGATCTGAGCCCTAAAATTTGTTGTGACTTGCGTTCTCTGTTGATGAACGGTAATAGCATGCAACCAATGGCAATGATAAGTCGATCATGTGAGAGACTGAATGTGATCACAAAAATAGATGTTTTCAAGCAGTAATTTTTATTTTTTAGAATCACAATTCAAATGAAATATACAGATTTTAATTGGGCTAAATTGGATTTTCAAGAAACAGTCTTGTTTATCATGTTAATGTTATTGTTAACTTGTTGATGATTTTATTTGTATATTAATATAGATTTCAATTCATGCAAAATTTGTATTTGAAAGTGATATGTTCTAACTTCTAAAAGCTGTGCCCGTGGGCGTGGCAGTAATTAGTTGTGACACTTACAGAGACGTAGTGAAATGTGTTGACTTATGAAAGTAATGTATCTGTCTCTGCGCTATCATCAATCATGCGTAACTTTGTGATTGAATAAAATCTAAAAAACAAACATTATATTTGCAGAGTACGAGATCTGATGAGGGCACAGGTAATGAAGGAAGCAGACAAGCCTCTTTGGTATGATGTCATGGCAACCTTCCCTCCCAAACAAGATCCAACCTTCAAGCAGCCCATCTCCCCGGAGCCGCTTCCAGAACTCATGTACCCTGAGGACAAGCCAAGAGCGTAAGATTCTCAAATGACTAATTAGATTTATAAAAGATAAAATTTAGGTTTCGGGGGCGTCTTTTCAAATTTGCCTGCAAGAAAATAACATTCCAAATTTTCTGGGGCTCTTTTTGGCATTTTAAATTTTTTGATTGATTGATTGATTGATCGATTGATTGATTGAAAAAAAGAAAAAAAATCAATCAATCAATTAATGCTGTTATCCGATCCGGGAACGATCCGATTTCCCGGCGATTATCACTTCCGAGCCGGATCCGAGACGGATCCGAGAAATAAATTTTCTCGGTAGAAAATATCGGAAGATTTTGCCGACCCATTTTCTCCAGTAATAATTGAAAATGTGTATGTTTGACAGTCCATTAAGTAGTGTAATTTAAATAAAGAATGGGGGAATCAATATTGTTTACTTTATGAGTGGTTATTTTGGAGAAATTCTTGGTTCATTAATTTGTTTCGCAGTCGAAAATTGAACAGGATGCGCAAAATTGCTAGTCATTTGAACGATATTGCCGACGGAAATGCACACAAAGTTAGGCCGACACTCTCGGGGAGACTTCAGATGTATATCTGTATGATCGAGCTGATCAGCCAGTGCATTCTAAAAGTGGCTCAAAATACGTATTTTGGTTATTTGCACCATATTTAAATGTTTTGATATTCTACTTACATGATTGCATGGCGTTTAAAAGCTGAACAGAAAAAAACAGCCCCAAAGGAATGCAAACAACTACTAAAAAAATCGGTAAATAACAACTATACATGTACATAACAGATCGCGGATGAATCCATATCCGGCGTAAGAACAAAGACCCGTACACGAGCGAATATGCGTGAAACATGCCAGCAGTGCAGCGGCCCGAAAACTTGCTGCTACCGGTACCGTAACTACTTCAACCTTCCCTCACGAACGTGCTTTGGAAATTTATTGATATATTCAGCGCAGTTTTTCATTGTTTTGGGGGTAATTTTTGTAATCTGTTCAGCTTTCAAATGCCATGTTATCATGTAAGTAGACTACCAAAATTGTGTTGATCACAAAAAGGCTAATTTATAGCCACTTTTTGAAGGCTCTCACCAAGAAGATCGTACAAATTTACATGTGATGTTTCCCCGTGACTGGCCGGCTGAGTTCTGTGAATGTGTGGCGCGATGCTGAATGAACAAACGATCGATTTCTAGGCCCAATTCACTTCGGAAAAAATACTTTTCTTGCGAAACTTAGTTAATTCTGAATATTCTGTAACTGTTTTTCTGTAAAGATTGATATGTGCATGCCTCAAAGCGCCAACATTGTTAATATTATTGGCATATAAAACAAGAAAGATAAGTCTACAACGCTGCATTTTTTTCAGAGCAAATTGCAATATTATTTTTTTCCGAGATCCGATCCGATCCGAGAATCTCGTTAGCGATTTTGAATTCTACCGATCTGAGAACGATCCGGGATTTTTTCTTTACCTAACAGCATTACAATCAATCAATTTGATTGATTGATTGATTGATTGATTGATTGATTTTATTTTTTTTTGGGGGGGGGGGGGGGCAGGGGGAATTTGACCAGAGCCCCCATGTATTTGTTTCAATGCATACAATGGAACCTCACTAACTAGGATGTTGGGACCAATAAGTTACCATGTTATCTATGAGGTATCTTGTTAGATCATGAAAAAAAAAAAAAAGAGAATCTTAGCATCTTAGAATCTCTATCAAAGCGTGCCCATGACTTGGCATGCATGACTAAAAGAACTGATGCTTTAAAATAATTGCATTGAGCATCAGTTCTATAATTCTTGCATGCCAAGTCGGGGCATGCTTTGTTAGAGAAAGCCAGAGAATATGAATAGCTTGGACCAGCAATATTATGTTATAATCTTGATCTGAGGGTTCCTGGTTTTGTAAAATACTGAGCTCATTATAACAATGTTCCACTGTATAACCTTTTACTTTTTTTTATAAAAAATATCCAGGCCATGCACATATGTTGTGCTAACCTAAAGGAGTTTATAAATTAAACATTCCTTAACTGATCCACCTAGGGCTAGTCAAATGTCTTATTTCATTCCACTTTTCTGGCTCCAAACCCAAATTTGCTTGCCCCCAAATGAAAGAAAAAAACAGATAATAATGTAAAATTACAGGTACTAAACCAACTTGGTGTCTGTGAATTGTTAGTGGCCTGGCAAATATTGCTGGTGATCAAAGCCAGCAAGCCAACGTTTTATTATGAGCACTAAAGGGCAATTCCATAATTACGGACGTACATTTCAGACACTTTAATAAGCTATTCCAGTCAGTGTGAGAATTATTCAAGAGGTCTAGTGTGCTATATGTATGACATTCAGTGAGGGTTAGATTATTGCAAACTCAAATTTAATATTATCAGCATTATGACCTTGAAATATTTGAAAAACATCCCCGTTACGGACATATGCAGAGAAAGTGATACTTCTGACATCTGAATTTAAAATGTAAAACTCTGTGAATTGTGAGCTACTTTCCATTGAAATGTTACATTATCATTTCACTTAGATGTTAAATGATGAGAAACACCCAAAATAAAGAATAATTTTCACTTCTAATTAAGAATTAATTAGACTGCTTCTTTGTTACGGACGTACAGTTACAGACGTACAAAGTTTCCGTTACGGACGTACATGTACATTGTCTATGGGTCACTAATTATTTCTTGGAAAGTATGCTAGTTTTATGCATAAATATTATTTTTTGACATAATTAACAATTTTAAAACATTCAAAATTGCAACAGCCCAAACAATTTTTTTGTATTTCCTTGTTTTGTGAATTTCTTATGTATTTCTATGTTTTTTCGACTTATGTATTTCATTATTTTTTTTGACGAAATCAATTGTTGACCATGGTCCAATCAATTTTAACATAAAATTAAATAATGGCAATGATTAGAATGGAAAATAATTAAGGGTTTATAAATGAATCCTATAGTTACTTAATTTCCATAGGATTTGTACACAAATTTGAAATTGAGGATTTCTTTGCCAACATTCACTTACAAAATGTCAATGACTTTGCAACAGTATACCTGGTCATTGCAAATTTGGTCTCAAAAGTTGCGCAAGAATTCAATGAAAACAACTCATGAAGCCATGCAGCGATACCTACGCGCATTGCAGAATTATCACATGAAATGTCAAAGAGGGGGTGGATTCCGTTACGGACGTACGTTACAGACGTCATCAAATTATTACTTAATTAGTGATGATTGGAAAAGTCTAATGTACTATTTTAGTAGAGGGTCTTGAGCTTGCTTTGCATTGACATTTTTATTTTTATTGAATTGTTTGTCTTTGTGAAAAATTGAAATAATGTGTTTTTTCGTTACGGACGTACATGACCAAAATAATGTTAACATTGATTTACAATAAAAAAAATTAAAATAGTAAAATTGAATTCCACATCAGATTTGTTGTTCATTAGGTTATACTCTTCATATCTATCACAGTTAATGATTTGTCAACACCTTTTTTAGTCTAAATTTTAAGCAAATTTAATTATACATCATCATGGTGATAAGAAAGTATAAAATTTTACCCTCATTTTGAAAGAGTCTTGTGACCTTGACCTTGGGTGAAACTATATTTAACTGGTGATTTCTGAAAATTCATACAATTATCTTTGATATGATGTATCATTTAGTTTAAGTGGATCATTTTGAAAAGTTGGTCTCCTGGTTGACATATTTATGGAATTGCCCTACATTTGAGTAATTTAAATTAAATGGAGGAAATATTCTTTAAAATGTTGATAATTAACGCTTCATTTACATTAGATTTTCATATAAATTATCAAACACGATTCCAGCTAAGTTTTTTAAACATTTATTACTGAGTATAGACCATAAGAACAACAATTTATGTGTTGCATGTCTGTTTTCCATTCTGCTGAACTTAAGTGATTGCATGATTTGTCTGTCATATTTGTTGTAGTCTAAGCTTATAATTAATATAAATTTACTTGCACAACATGAAAATATCCTAACAATTAAATGTTCAGCAAACCTGTGTGTTAAAAAACAAAACTTACTTTTATAATTGTTTTCAAAAACCCTTTCCTAAATGTTTTTATTTTTAATTTTTATTAATGATATTCTTGCAGGATATTTTATAGGACTTATGCAAACCAGCAGACCATCGACCTTATACAGCACGAAGCAGCAAAGAAGTCCATTTGTCACAGGTAGGTACATTACATCTCTCTTATATCTTCCTATTTTACTTTAGAAATTGTTACTTAAAAAGTTGAAGTTCATGTTTATTTAACCTGTTACTCAGAAGAACCTTGTGGGTTATGTACAAAGTCTATAGGGATTTCATAAGCTTGAACGGAACGGGTTAACACTTTATCAAAAAATAACAATTGAGAAAGTTTATAAACTACATCCATAATTGCTATTATTTGTAGGTCCTCAGGTATTATATTTGTTATTTTTGCTCTTGATGTAGATATAGTGAGCAGTATCAGGAGCTAGAATCCAGAGGTAGTGAGATGTCTGATGAGGAGCTAATTGTTGCTGCAGAGCAAGCCCTTTAAGTCATTTTGTTTGTGTACTTTTACTTGATATAACAAGGAAATTCTTGTTGTCCCATGTTTCACGAAAGGGTCTTATCTAAAGACTGTCTTAATTGTCACGTGACTATGACTGAATTTTGTACATTATGTCCGTAATTCAGTCATAGTAACGTGACAGAGGACGGTCTTAAGATAAGACCCTTTCATGAAACGGGGCCACAGTTTTGACTGTATGATATGCGTTATTTGTTATCTTCTCACTGTGGTTATTTAACGTTTTTATATTTATTTTACCTTTGCTCATGATGTAGATATATTGAGAAGTATCAGGAGCTAGAATCCAGAGGTAGTGAGATGTCTGATGAGGAGCTGATTGGGGCTACAGAGCAAGCCCTGGCAGCAGAGGGTATCAGTCTCAGGCGGCGAGGGGTACCAAGGAAACACCTGGACAAAGAGGTATGCTAAAGACTCCCACTCCCCTCCTTTTATCCTTCTCAATTTCTTCCTTGTTTGATAATTAACATCTTTCTCCTATTTTATCCCTTTATTTTCCAATGCCTTGTCACTTCACCTTTGGATTAAAACTTTCAAGAGACGTAATCACAATAAAAACTTTTTGCATCTAATTGAAATATTATCTCATGTGAAACACCAATTATGAGAGGAACCTGTTGGGAAATAGAGTTTATACTGATATATCACATCTCTTAGTGGCATTATTGATCAAGCTTGCCTGTGCTATATTTTGTTTCAGGCGTAACATTGTTTTGAACAGTTTTCAACATTTACCTTCAATACAAGTACTTTTATTCTTTCTATATTTTTCTTTTGTAAAAAGGGTTGTATTTAAAGATGAATTCCAGTTTTGGGAAAGAAGCCGAATACATCTATATTGATCATTATTGTTGAATAATTATTGAAATAGGGCTTGTGTGTTAAAATCGGAACCTAAGCATCGTTAAATACAGAAATATCGGAAGAAATCCAATATCCGCCTGTGAAATTTATAAATCCACCCCCAGTTCGGACCTGTCCACGCCGCTAGTGCTGGGGGAGATATCGACAAGCTGGGGACAAGCCCGTAAAAACGAACACCTCGTGTACTCGCACGTGGTCATTGTACGTAGCGTATGGGCGATTCCGGAGTTGGCGATCTCTATCTGCAGCAGATCAAGATATAATTTTGCAAATATATCAATTAGTAGGCGGTTTCTTGGCCAAATTTGGATAATCCTATATTAGTACAATTATATTCTTTCACATTATTGGTAATAAGAGCTTCCATTTAATTTTTTTGAGAGGGGGGCGTTTCCAAAACTGGCCTTTACCTTTAAGCATGACAAATTTTGTAAAATTTAGTCAAAACTAAGAATTACTAATTTCTAATCTTCTAAATGAAACTTCTGAATATTTCATATTCCTGTAATTATTTGTGGCCGGCTATAGCAAAACCCGGCAAAACCCGGTAAAAATCTAAATGAAGATTTTTTTTTTATATTTATATGTTTTATTGAATTAACAACATCATAATATTTACAAACGATTGAGAAAGATTGGAAAATTACAAGGAAAATCAAATATGAATCAAAAAAAAGAGAAAAAAATAAAAAATAAAAAATAAAAAAATACACAAAATTTCACACACTGGCAGCAAATGCAGCTTGGGAGAGTACCCGCAACTAACCACCGGCCACCCCGCGCACAAGCCAACCAAGTAACCATCGAATCCATCCCGCAACTCCACCGACGGGGCCGACTCCACCTCTACATTGTTATTATTAACCCTGTGGTAGTTTACACACTTGGTCGGCTGAAGCCAAACCACACACACAAACACACACACCCACCCCACACACTTGCACACACGCACCCACACACACACCCCACACACACACATACACAGAAAGCAACACCTTCTCATTGTAATAAAGTGGAGCCGCCCCCACCCTCGGGGCGGGAAAGATGCAAAGGCCACCCGGACAGCAGGAGCACGGGGGACCAGCGGGGGGTCACGGAAACTCTCTCGAAACTATGGGCCAAATATCGTTAGAAAAGGCATGCTGCAGATGCACACAGCAATACAATATAATGTACATAACAATACAATGTACATAACAATACAATGTACATAACAATACAAAAATGTAGTACAACCAGGATTGAGTAAGCATTGCACAACCTACAGCGATGCCTAATCAGTACCTAGTGTGTTGGCAGTCATCTTCAACACTAATACTTCAAGCATAGATATAACAAAATATAACATATTACAGACAATGAAATTACCATTTACAATATTTTGAGTGATCATAATTTAAACTTCCATTTCTTAAAATGAAGGACAAGCTTGTTATTCTTTTTAGCAATACTATATTCCAAATTCTTATTACTAACAGTGTATGTTTTGTAGCCTTCAAAGGATGGTAATTTATTTTGGAATTTGCATATATAAATATAATATTTAAGTAAAAGAAACAAATACGTAAGAAATTTATCATTATCAAAACCAAACATTTTTTCAAAAATTGTAGGGTTCAAAGCTTGCTTTGTCTTCTCTTCAATAACCTTAATAGTCTTATCCCAGATGGGCTTGACCACAGGACACTCAACAAACAAATGAGTATAAGTTTCTGGGGCTATATTACAAAAAGCACAATTCGGGGAATCTTTTCTTTTTATTTTAAACAAAAACTCATTTAAAGCTATTGCTCTATGGAATAATTTAAAATAAAAAGAACGAATACGTGTGATAATGGTGGATTTAAAATTATTAACATGAATTTTTTCCCAATTCTTTTGATCAGGGTCATAAAAATTTCTCCAAAAAATTATTTGCCTTTCAGGAATACAAGAATCTAATATAACACCATAAACATATTTTGGAATTTTCTTAGTACTAAGAAGTTTCGCCCTCATTTCATCAAATATTATATTTGGTGTTAAATCTGATAATCCCAGCCAATCTTCTGGAATATTTTTCATTAAAAAATTATACTTCCTCCTATCCTGTGGACTAATATCAAAATCTAAGACAAGTTCTTCAAATAATTTACCGCCAGGATGGGGAGGGTTAAGTAAATCAAAAATAAATATAATTCCTTTATCTAACCAGTCTTGATAAAGGAAATATTGTTTTGATTTTGAATTAATGTTTTTATTATACCAAATACATTGACAATCACCAAGAGATGAGAACGGGATATCCCATTCTAATTTAACAAACTTTTCTCTAAATAAATACCATGTTTGGAGTGATTCTGCTAATTGAGATGAGGATAATTTATCAAGAACACTTACAGGAGCATATGTTTGCCATAAAATATCCTTCTTAGTACTAAAACCATTTAAAAGAGAAATTTCAATAGTCTTCCATAAACTTTCATAATTATCATCTAATAACAATTTTACCCATAACATCTTTTGTGCCAGACAAAAACTATAGGGGTCAATCATACGTAAACCACCAGAAGAAAAATCGTTGCACATTAACTGTCTTTGGACCCTATCGTTGCCATTGTTCCAAATAAACTTAAACAATAAAGTATTCAATTGTTTAAAAAAAGATTTTGGTAATTTTATACAAAGTACTGAAAAAAAGTACAAAAGCTGTGGCAGCAATAGGGTCTTTATCACACAGATCTTCCCGACAAGAGATAAATTTCTTGCTCGCCAGCAATTCAAAGTGCTTTCAATAGATTTGAGTTTTACTTTATGATTAAGCTCATATAATTGCTTTATATTCAAAGAAAAATGAATACCTAATGTTTTAAAAGTAAATTTATTCCATTTCAAGCCATTCTCAGAAAATGGTTGAGACGGGGAACCCTCTTTTGAGCCGATCCATATTGCTTCTGATTTGGATATATTAAGTTTACAACCAGAGCTCTCAGAAAAAAAATCAATTGTATCAAACAAAGATTGGAATGAATTCTCTGAACCATCAATAAAACAAGTTGAATCATCAGCCAATAAAGAAATTTTTAAATCCTTATTTTCAACAGGGATTCCTTTAATGTTAGAATTTTGTCTGATAGCAATGGCCATACATTCAATAACTAATAAAAATAAGTACGGGGATATGGGGCACCCTTGGAAAATACCTCTTTGCATATCAATAGGTTTAGTCAAATTACCATAATTAATTATATAACTTTTTCTTTCCGAGTAAAAAACTTTAATCCAATTAATAAATTTATCACTAAAGTTAAATTTTTTAAGAATACAAAAAAGAACTAAATGAAGATTTTCATACCATTACCACTACAAAGGCCTCATCACAAGCTTTCATGATTTGATGCTTTGTTCTAACTTAATTGGTCAATAATTGGCGAAGATATGATTATGCTAAATATGTTACTCATTGCGGAAAGATATGATTGTTTAAATTTTACTATCATAGGTCTTTTACACACATTGTGTGAACTTAAAATTTCTTCAAAACATGAATTACCAACTAGTGCAATGTTTTGCTATAGCCGGTCACATTTATTATTTTATTAACCCCTTACCTACGGGAACCGAGTGGGCTATGTACAAAGTCTATGACGATTTCGGAATCTTGAAGGGAACGGGTTAACAGTTAACAATTTAATTTATTACAAATATCAGTTCTTAATTCTTATCTATTTATTTCCTTTCTGTGTTCTATTATATTTCTACAGGCACACGACCGAGATACCAAACCCCAGGTTGGCGGATTAGCTCAGCTCCTTCAAGAAGCATTGGCCAAAGAAGAGACGCAGAAAACATGACAGGAAATACCATCTGCACAACTTCAAATCAAATGAACTTTAGTTTAAAAATATTTTGCATACATATGGAAGAGATGCAAAAAAAACATGACAAGAAATACCATCTGGATATCTTCAGACCAAATGAACTTTTGTTTGAAAATTGTTTGCATGTGGAAGAGATGCAACAAACATGACAAGAAATACCATCTGCATAACTTCAGATCAAATGAACTTTAGTTTTAAAATATTTTGCATACATATGGAAGAGACGCAAAAAAAACATGACAAGAAATACCATCTGGATATCTTCAGACCAAATGAACTTTTGTTTGAAAATTGTTTGCATGTGGAAGAGATGCAACAAACATGACAAGAAATACCATCTGCATAACTTCAGATCAAATGAACTTTTGTTTGAAAATCGTTTTCGTGTTGAAGAGATGCAGAAAACATGACAAGAAATACCATCTGCATAACTTCAGATCAAATGATCTTTAAAAAAATATATTTTGCGTGTGGAAGAGACACAAAAAACATGACAAGAAATACCATCTGCATAACTTCAGATCAAATGAACTTTTGTTTGAATTTTGTTTGCGTGTGGAAGAATGCAGCAAAAATATCTCGGCTACTAGCTGTCTGTCTGAATGGACCACCACTATCTTAACCCATTCAGGACTAGCTCCGAAAATACTCGGACGGGGGTCTACAGAGAATGTATTTTATACAAAATCAAATTGTTTTCACTAGGTCCAAGAAAAGGTTGGATGATTTCTAAGCTGATTGTAATAACATTTGTAACATAGAACAAAAATAATATTAGTGAAAGTTTCTTTATAACTTGCTAAATTAAGAAATTTATCGACAGGACAGATTTCTTGCAGAATGAATAGACCAGTTTTGTAATGTTTTATGGGCATTATATCTGGACCTCCCAAGTAACTGTGCAATTACAGTCAAACCCTTCTTAGCGGCCACCTGTCTATAGTAGCCGACCTGCCTATAATGGAAACCAAAAATGACCTCTGCAGAGAAGAAAAAACAGTATTATGGAACCTGTCTATAAAGGTTACCTGTGTGCAGTGGCTGCTTTACTTGTCTCCCAAATGTAGTCACTATACACAGGTTTTACTGTATGTAGAACCTGTCTATAAAGGTCAGTGGTCATTATTCTTGTTTCCCATATGTAGTCACTATACACAGGTTTTTACTGTACCGTATTTGCCGGTGTATAAACCGCACCCCCATTTTTGCAAGTTTTTCTGTATGAAAAAAGTGTGGTTAATACGATATAAACCGCACCCGTGTATTAACCGCACCCCCCTTTTTGCAAGTCCTTCGGTTAATACACCAGCAAATACGGTATATGGAACCTGTCTATAAAGGTGACCTGTGTGCAGTGGCTGCTTTACTTGTTTCCCATATGTAGTCACTATACACAGGTTTTTACTGTAGTTGTTGCTGACTATTCTACTTCTTTTAGAATGAGATTGCAATTCGCGCACATCAGAGGTTGCTATGTGTGGCAAGCTTTTAGGGTCATCAAAACCTTTGTTACATAAGGTAGGCATGATATTTGAATAATTGACTCTGGATTCTTTTAGGATGTTGGAGATCATAGTCTGCCACATCTCTCTTCACACGTGATCAATTTTAAATGGGAAAAAATCAATCATGTTAATTTATGTTTTGAATGATTACATACAAAATGTTATAATATTTCTGGTCAGTTTCCTGTTTGAATTAATAAAGAATGTATACAAAGGAATCAATGCACAAATACTTCTATTCAATCCTAAATCCAGAGTATTAATTGATTGCCTTTACATTATAAAATAAAAAAGAGGAAAATGTATTTTCTGATTGATATATGTCAAGAATCCTCATTTTAGAACAAAATATGTTTGTTGTACATGTATAGTAAGTAAGGGACCATCTGCAATTAAATGTATGAAAAATATTGCCCTAAATTGACTCCACTCTCCCCCTATACGCGCTTGGTATGCACGTGAACCCCCCCCCCCCCCCCCCAAGGCCCCAACCACCATGCGGGCCACATACATGCCTGTAATGCGAGAATGAGATCTTCACGCGCAGTACATTTTGTGCATGTCATTTGTGAATATATAGGATAGACAGATTAAGATTCATTTTGAATGCAAAATCGGCAATTAAATGTTCATTGTGTATTCATAATCATTCAAGCTAGACCCCAAAGCTGTGTATGGTTTTATGCATATGCATAAGTCCAAAAAACCTTATGTATTTGTTTGTTTTTTCAAAAAATGTCCCCTTATGTTTTCTATTGTTTTTTCCAAATTATTGTTATTATTATTATTTTTTTTGGGGGGGGGGGGGGGCACGTGCCCCCCCTAGCTATGCCACTGCATAAGTCCCACAAAGATCGAGACTCCCTTCACCCTGTACGCATATCGTACAGACTGCTGTAGATGTAGACCCTTTGTAGATGGTCCCTAATTCCGCAACCTTTCTTTTCCCTTTGTTTTGATGGGTTCAATACAAACCAAAATTTGCACAGAGGCTTTCTGGGCCAGACCCCATCCAACGCCATTGGCTACATGCCAAACGATGCTTGTGCTCCACCAGGAATGGGTGTCAACAAGCATTGTCCACTATTTCGTCAGATCATCGCAGTTTACTGTCTGTAATATCCTTAGATTTCATCAAGAGGAGGGTCAATTAAAGCTATGGGAATCTCTAGGACGTCCACGATTGACCACAATGATAAATGATCGCAATTTGCCATATACAAACCGGAAATTCCAAGAAGGAGCCTTCGTCGTCTATGAAGAGGACACTCTGGAATTCGCCAAACTGTACGTCGGAGATCGCTCTAACGTGGTCACCGAGCAAGACAAACTTCCAAGTGTCCACTCTAAACCATGCAACTGAGATTTACCAGACGTCCCTGGACTAGGGAGCCCATAAGATTGCCGCCTGGACACTAGTGATATGTCATCTTAGTGGGTACGAGCCATAACATCCTTGACCGAACAGATGGAGGACAAATGATTCGTCGATTACGTGACGTGAAGCTCCAAGATTTCAGAATTCACAAAACGACTTGAGGGTGTGACGGCTTAACGATGGCTCGTACCCATTAAGATAACATATCTGACGAGTGTCCACGCGGCGATCTTCTGTACTCCCTAGACCAGGGACGTCCGGTATATCTTGGTTGCATGGTATGGGGTGGACACGTGGTAGTCTGTCTAGCTCGGTGACCATGTTAGATCGATCGCTGATGTACAGTTTGGCGGAAGGCGTTGATTACATAATGTTTTCTTCATAGACGGCAAAGGTTTCATTTGGGTATTTCCGGTTTCTACGGCACATAGCAATTTGCGATCATTTATCCTGGTGGCCAATCATTGACGTCTTAGAGATTCCCATAACTTTAATTGACCCTCCTCTCGATGATGTCTGAGGATTTTACAGACCGTACACTGGGATGTTCCAATAGTGGACATTGCTTGTTGACACCCCTTCAATTCAATACAATTCCTGGGGAATTGCCGTCTGTATTTCCACAATTCATAAAAAGTCACTACATATGTAAAGATGTACAAGAACATAAACAACAATATATACACGGAGGCTACAGAACATACAGAAAATATAAAACGGGTATAAGAAAAACTACTGTATATGATTACATTAAGGCAATATGAATTAATTTCGGTAAGTTTACTTTATGCAATTGTCATGTTTCAAATCAAACAATGCCAAGTCGTACGCAGTTCAAACAAAAATAGTATATTAAATTATTTTTAAAATGTCAGGAGTTATAAATGTTCTAATAAAAGGCGTTTTAATTTAATCTTAAAGGAATTCAGTGATACACAATCCTTCCATTCTTGTGGTAAATTATTCCATAAAAAAAGGACCTTTATATGTTATTATTGTATGCGAAAAATGAGTCCGTCCATAAGTAACACGAAGTTGGGATTTGGATCTAGTGTCATAATTATGCACATCGCTATTCTGAATAAATAATGAGTCAAATAAATATGGTAAAAGTTGTTTATGAAATGAATACATAAAAATGCCAAGATTATATTCATACAATTGATAATTAGGTAAAACCTTCAATTTAATAAAGAGGGGCTTAGAATGAGATAAATAAGAAGAGTTTGTAATTATTCTTACAGCTCTATTTCTGTAATTCATGCAAGTGATCCAAGAGGTAATGTAATTATTGCAACATAATACAGTACAGTAATATAAATGTGGTAGTATTTAAGGCATTATATAATAACAATAAAATATGTTCAGGGAGATACTCTCGCAGCTTAATTAAGACCTCCCAATATTTCTTGAAATTTTACTTATTAATGTAGTTTTTCCATTTAATTTCCTCATCCAAAAAAACTCTAAAAACGTCACAGTGTTCACACCTATTTGATTTTATCACGATAAATAAATAATTCTATATCCATCACATTGGAAGTATTCCCAAAGAGCATGAAATGTGATGTTAGGGCATTCAAACCCAATTTGTTTGCTAAAAACATGCGTTGCGTGCGCAAGTACTCTAAGTACTTCTGCAATTCAGCCGAATCATAAACATTTTACTCTCGCTTCTTTGTCTATCCAAATTTAGAATTTTGCTTACCAGGCCCGTAGCCGGGGGGGGGGGGGGGGGGGGGGGGGGGGGGGGGTGGGGGTGCGTTGCATGCGTACGCAAGTACTTCTTAAGTACTTCTGCACTTCAGCCGAAATCATAAACATTTTAACTCTCGCTTCTTTGTCTATCCAAATTTAGATTTTGCTTACCAGGCCCGTAGCCCGGGGGGGGGGGGGGGGGGGGGGGGGGGGGGGGGGGGGGGGGGGGGGGTAGGGTGCGTTGCGTGCGTACGCCAGTACTCTAAGTACTTCTTCACTTCCAGCCGAATCATAAACATTTTACTCTCGCTTCTTTGTCTATCCAAATTTAGATTTTGCTTACCTGGCCCGTAAGCCGGGGGGGGGGGGGGGGGGGGGGGGGGGGGTGCGTTGCGTGCCGTACGCACCCCCCGGTCTCGGTCCACTTTTTACCGGTCCTCAAGTCACTTTGTAATTGGTCACGACCATTCTTAACCGGCTAACACGAATCTCAGCCTGTGGTCTCGGTCTCAACATTTTGGGCAAGCCGTCTCGGTCCCGTTTTTGTAAATTTACGCAACCTCCCCATTACAAATTCTGGCAACGGATAAATGACTTGATGCCTTAGTACTTAGTGTCCTGTAATTTTACTGATGGGCCCTCAAAATGTAGCGAAAAACAAATACTCTTCGGACCTTGGTGACTTATACAAGAATATTATATATATTTCAAAGAACATGATATTTGTTATTTTTGTATTGTACTTTGTTTTTTTTTTTTTCTATTTTCCGGCAAGTAATTTTTCTATTCGTGCATGTAAAAATTTGAGAATTTTTGTTTTATATTGCCCCGACTGGGCAAGTGAGAAAAAAAAGGTCAGTGTGGAGGCTTGCCTTAGACATTATAGTCTCATTAGAGGGGGGATATTCCTCCACTCTTTAGTAATATAAAATTATCTTTGACTTTCAAAACTACTTGTTAAACGAATGATAAATGTCAAATGATAAATGTCAAATTTCGTATTAATTCTGCATTCATTTCGTCATTGTTGTTTACTAACGACTGTAATAAACAAAAATGACAGTAGCAATCCTAAATCACAAGGTTTAATAAGTGTGTGTTTTCTACAATTGGTCACGCAATAGGGTGTGGCTTAGTATTTCGCAAGTTACTAAAGATATTAAACGAAGTAGATATATTTCTCATTTCCTGGCTTTTTGTATATATTTGTGATAGCACGGAAATTCAATTTCATCAAACATTATATTGGTTTTGACTGCATTGGTGTTCCGCCCGTTCGCTTTTGGGGTTGAGTTAACTTAACTTATTATCACTGGATTCTAGGGTCGTTAATCGATTCTATCAAATAATGGATAGAACGGTCATCAAGTCCACTAAACATATCCGTTATGTCATTTTTAACAACTCCTCTCCCTGTTATATATACTATTCTCCGAATGTTATTACGTTTGTTCTCCTTTTAGATGTGTAGTTTTATTTTTTTTTTTTTTTTATTTTTTTTCTTAAGGTGCCCATGTTAATCGATAATTCTTTCTTTTTCCCTCACTTAACCTCAAGTTGATCCACCCGAACTTAAAATACATAATATATACACATGCATTAAAGGGAAATTCCACCCCAGAAATGTGATGTTTGCTATAAAATTGAGGTGAATATGAAGAATCATATTCGAAATATCTGAGTCAAACGGTAGATAGCAATAAAAAAAGTGATGAACTTTGCCTCGATTTGGTAGATCTCGTTCGCATTGGCTATCTGTCGTTGACGTCACCTTGCGAGCTGCAGCCATTTTGACTCTACATGGAAATTATACAAAATTTAAATTTTCTTCATAACAAAGCGAAATTTGTCAGCTTACAAATTCCAATGAGGTTGGGCCCATCGATATTCCTTATATGAATTTCGTGATACAAGCGGAGAAATTTTTATTTTAGCAACGAAAATGAGAATAAGTGTCTTTTCAATAGTACTAAAGCCTGGCAGTTGCTTTCGGTGGGGGAAATGATGTTGCATAGGCGGGCAATTTTGAAACGATTCGCTTCATACTTACATGATGTATAAATAGGTATAACTCCGATTTTGATCAAATTTTTCACCATTATTCATCTTGTTCTGCCTTATTCAAATAACTGAATAGTTTATCAGGCCGGAATTACCCCCTTTAAATTATCATTAAACTGGTTCTTTTGTTAATGTGTCGAATGAATGATATTGTAACTCAATCCTCTGAGGTAATCGACCTCAATTTACGGAGCTACTTTGATTGGGATACGAATAACTCTTTCGTAAATAACACTAAGTATGCTTCCGGTATTCCTATGGAACAGCAGGTAAATTTTAATTCGAGTTTAAATTTTAGTGATGCATTTTATGATGCACCTTAAAGCCAAGTCCAGTTTCGGGAATGTAGCCGAATACATCTTATATTGATCATTATTGTTGAATATGTATTGAAATAGGGCTTGTGTGGTAAAATCCGAACCTAAGCAATCGTAAATACAGAAATATCGGAAGAAAACCGCGTGGGTCGTAATACACGTACGCGTATGGGCGAGTTCCTCGTTGACTATCTATCTCATTGGAACTAGAAATATATTTTCGCTAATATATCAATTAGTAGGGCGGTTTCTTGGCCAAATTTAGGATAATCCTATATTAGTGATAATTATAATCTTTCACAATATTTTGGTAATAAGAGCATCCATGTCAATATTTGAGAGGGGGGCGTTTCCATAAACTGTCCTATACCTTTAATATTAGAAAGTCTTGTAAGAATTATTGATGAGTTTTCTGGACTTGTAAATTAATTAAAATTTGAATCGGCCATATTTGGAGTATCGGAAACCGGGTTATAAATACTGTCCCTAATTCTTTGTTTCTATTTGTATATTTCTCTCTTATTAACCAACAATAGAACTGTTCAACGGGGAGGTGGTGTTGGAATTTTATCATGGTTTCAAATATTTTTAACAATAAGGTGCTACAACTAGCGTCCCGCACGCATCCATCCTTCATTCAGCTTGATAAAGGCAAGCAGGAGGAGGCCGAAACGTCGCCTGTATATATTATCATGCAGGTCTTTATCGTGAGACAAAACGAACAATAATTCTCAGTAAACTTTGTCACCACTATGATTATATAATTTTTTCGTCAAAAAAATAACCCTCGTCCCGACGCAAAATGTTGTGTTGCATTACCGAACGTGAATCTTTTGCACCCCCCCCCCCCCCTCCATCCCCCCACCCTTCTCCCCCCAAATGATGGAATATATAGCAAATGTAATCACACTTTGGTTTCAGGCGATGGCAATCTATCACTTCCTCGGCGATCTGAAGTATTACGCTATCTTCCTCAGCATCGCTTCGGAAATATAGCTACTATAGCCCGATACACACTCCTCCGGGGAGTGCGACGAATCTATCCATCTAGCCATCCCGACGACGACCGCGACTCGAAAAGTGGAATTTTTTATTTATTTGTATTTTTAAATTTTAATTTTTTATTTTGGTGCACTTTTCATGTGTATTTGATTGCCAAAATAAAATAATAATAATAATAATAATAATAATAATAGCCTAGAAAATCGAGTTTAAAACGTCGCCCGTCCGCCGGACCGCCCGGCGGCGATCGCGGGGTGAACGGGAGAAAACGTAGGCGAAATTACGAAATCGCCCAGAAATAACCCCCCTCGACGCGATTAAGGGGGTATCCCACTTGAGAGGGCAACGTTTGCGATCGTTAGCGAATTATGCAAATTTGGGATTTACGCCCGAATTCGTTAAAGGTTGCAAAAAGGTTCGTTAACGGTTGCAAAACGTTCGTTAACGGTTGCAATAAAGTTCGCTACGGTTGCAAAAAGATCGTTAACGTTGCAAACGGTTTTACATTGTCCGCATACAGTTTTCTTGTCGCCATGAAATTTTGGACATGTTCAAAATTTATTTGCAAACTTTATTTTTCGC
>JBAMJV010006284.1:0-88179 GCA_037951105.1 Echinarachnius parma | reverse complement strand
CTTACAACTCTTAGCTGGTCTCGAGACCACATTTAAGAGGCCCTGACCATCATTACCCCATGATCTCGGTCTCGTAAAATTGCGAAAAACCTAACCCTAACAAATATTGAAAGGTCTCGGTTACGAACAATTTTCAATGGACACCCCCCTCCCCCCCCCTCCCTCCCCACCCCCCCCCCCCCATCCTCCTCCCGCTTACAGGATTCTAGAAAAATGTCTTAGTCTCTGCCTCGAAAATTGTGACTGGTCTGGTCTCGACGTCGAAAATTGTAAATGTACTTGGTCTCGGCTTCAGAAACCCTACGGCCACTCTCCTCCTCCCCCCTCCTGCTAACAGAAATTTGTCAGACGACATACCCGCCCCCCCCCCCCCCCCCCCCCTGCAAAAAAAAATCCAGGGTACGCCCACTGGTCTAATCACCATCATTCAAGGTTTGAGTCATTTCAAGTTTCGATTACACACAAGATTAATTCAATCCAAATGTGAACTATGTCAAGGCTTCGATGGTTACTCTTGAGCAAATTGATTTTTGTTGTCAATGGGAAATCAGTGCTTCCAACGCACCCTTTCGGCAAAAACGGGGGGGGGGGCATTGAACGAATGGTCGCGTTCCAGTCAACGCGACTCGACGCAACGCCCCAACGCACCCCTTTTCGGCAAAACCGGGGGGCTTGGGACGAATTGTCGCGTTCCAGTCAACGCGACGCGACGTTACGCGACGCTACCCACCCTTTCGGCATCAGCCGAGCAGCTCAGGGCTCTACATGCTAATTTATAACCCGACCAGGTACCCGTTTATACTAGTTCCTGGGTAGAGCGCATCATTGTGGATGCAATGGCTTGTTGAAGGCCAAATATACCGAGGTATCGATAGGTTTCGAACTCGGCTTCCCGTGATCGTAGGGTCTAGCTCTTATCCGATCACGCCGCAATACGTCCACATAAAGTTTAATACAATTACGCATTCACATAATGCTAAAGAGTTAATGTTGCACGGCAATACACTCATGTTGAGGTTAACGAATCACCTGGATCAAGTTAAAACCAGGGGCGTAGACAACGGGGGGGGGGGGGGGGGGGATGCGGGGTATGTCTACACCCCCCCCCCCCCCCCCCCCCCCCCTCCCCACCTCACAAGGGTGGGGGGATGACATGTACAACCAATCGATGCGGTTCGTTATTCGAACACGCACATTTCGTATACCTGAGGGTTCGTTAATCCGAAAATGAAATAGGGTTCGTTAATGCGAACATATGGTGCAATATTCGTTATTCCGAGGGTTCGTTATTCCGAAGGTTCGTTATTCCGAGGGGTTCGTTATTCCGAAGGTTCGCTATTCCTAAAATGAAATCGGTTCGTTATTCCGCAGGTCCGTTATTCCGAAGGTCCGTTATTCCGAGGGTTTGTTATTCCGAAGGTTTGTTATTCCGAAGGTTCGCCTATTCCCTAAAATAAAATCGGGTTCGTTAATCCGAAAATAAAATCTGGTTTGCTATAATACTATAATTTCAGATTGGCAGTAGCCACGGGAAGGAAGAAAGGAATGGAGGGGGGTGGGGGGGGGGGGCTTGCGCAATCAAATTAAATGTTTGATTTGTCTGGTGGCCAGAGAGGGAGGGGGGGGGGAGGGGGGGTGGGGGGGGGGGTGGGGGGAAGGGGCATGCTTATTGCAGGCGCTAAATAAAAAAGACAAACTAAAATTTTAGACTGGTGTAGCTACGGAGTTAGAGGAATGGGGGGGGGGGGGGGGGGGGGGGGGGGGTGGGGGCTTGATTAAACATAATGACACATACTGTAATTTCAGGTTGGCGTATAACACGGAGGGGGAAGGGGGTTGCTTGATACAGGGATCTGTATTAACATAGACGTATAGTTGTAAAGTGGCATAGTAAGGTTAAGAGGAAAAATAATGGGGTTAATTAAGTAGTTTTATGCAGGTCGTTATAGGGTGGGGAGTGGGGTGGGGGGGGGGGGGGGGGATGGTATTTACTTCATTCCTTTCCCGTGGATACGCCAACTGAAAATTATAGTATAATAACAAACCCGATTTATTTGTTTGTATTATAACTAACCCGATTTCATTTTCGGAATAACGAACCCCTTTTTTTTTTTCTCGGTCTAACGAACTTTCGGAATAACGAACCCTCAGAATAACTAACCTTTCGAATAATGAACCTTCGGAATAACGAACCTTCGGATAATCTCAGTAGTGTTGTTTATCTTGCGTATTGTTCTGGGGGTGATTATTTTTTCTGTACCGGGCCATGTAGTTCCAGTGTTATATATGCTGGCATTACTCTGGCTGCTTGTTTGCGTGCACCAAATTGCACCATTTCAAGTATATAAATGCAAAATCTTCTCTGTGGAGGGGGATACCCCTCCCAGCCCTCGGTAGCTTCGCCCCTCGGGACTCATTCTTGCCATAGGCTATGTTGTTGGATCATACATAAGTGGCATATGGTTTATGTTGGAACTGTTGTGTGTGTGTTGGGAGTACATATTTATTAGTGTGTCAAGTATTTGTTTTCTCTCGGTGAAAATATATTTGAAATTAGGTCGATCGATCAATAACACGCTTTCCCAGAAACAGAACCACTGAACCCCGAATTTCCTTTCTAGGTAAGCACCAGATTTCACTATTTCAAGTCAAAAATGCAAAAGCTCCCCTACCGTGGAGGGGGGACATCCCTCTCCCACACCCTCCCCCACACCCTCCCTCGGAATGGCTCACTCTCACATCTGGCTCTAGGTTGGCAGCGTGAGCCCCCCTTAGGTTTCTTAGTATCCTGGCTGCGAAAACATTTGACTAGCCCCCCCCCCCCCCCACCCGCCCCCCGATAGGACTTTCAACCAATTCACCCCTCCGCGTCTCGAAAAAAATTAGGCAGGCGGTCTCGGCTGGTAAAACTAATTGGCGACGGACACCCCACCGCCCCCCTCCCCCCCCCTAACTAAGAGGACTTTCAAGTAATTTCCTCGGTCTCAGAAATGTTTCGCAGGCGGTTTCGGGCGCGAAAAAATTGGTCTCGGTCTAACACACTGGTTTAAACAATACTCAAACTGTAGCCAAATTCATTTTATTTACTAGAAGACCCGAAAGAGAAGCATTTAAAAACCCTTCATTTAAGTCATGTTAGTATTTTGGTGGGACCGTATCAAGCCTATTCTAAATTGAGCAAAGTTAGGAAATTGCGATGTGTCGTATGATTTTGTGCGGTAAATTTAATAACTTCATCATAGTTATTGCCATTAGAAAAAATTATGAATTCCCATTAATACTGTATGTTGTATAAAATCGTCCGCACTGCCACTTAAACTTTGATGACTTTGAAAAGGCACTCGATTGCATCTCTGCGATACAGCTTTAGCGAATACTGTGAAAATACAGAATACCAGAGCAGCTAGGTTCTTGTTATTAGAGCTTTTACACCAATTCCACATGCAGAGTTGAAAACATACTATTATGAATTCGAAGTAAATTTGGTCTTCAATATCGTGATAGACTGTGTATTGAAGACAGGTAACTGAAGAACAAAATAAGTTTAAGATAGACCCTCTTTCCTACACTGAGATGATCTAATTCTAATTTTTTTCCCAGACTCGGTAATTTTGCCAAGCAGGTTGCTTGAAGATCAGCCAAAAGAAAACAGGGGTGATGACCCCAGAATATCACGCACCCCTCACACCAATACAATCAAACGGAGAAGAACTACCTATAACTGAGGAGTTTACTTACGTGGGTAACACAATGGAGGTGCAGGAATTACATTAAGAACCGTTTTTAACAAAGCCAGGAACGCATTCAGTATGCCCAAAAAAGTATGGGAGATTCACATCAGTACAGCACATATACAAGCTGACATTGTATCAGAGCTGTATATTTTTCACTCTTCTGTTTGCCTCTGAATGCTGAGGAATGACGACAAACGACCTCAATAAACCCGCCAAGTCTTCCACACACACAGTCTGATAAAATATGTACATGTTTCGGAAATACACCATTTCAAACGAAGAACTCTATGCCCAATGCCATCAAGACAGCACGGAGGAACACATCATGAGAAGAAGGTGGAGATAGATCGGACATGAGATGAGAAAGAACATGGATGACATCACACGAACAGCTCTCCCATTGAACACCAGGAGGGAAAAGAAAGAGAGGGAAGCCCTAAAAACACTTGGCGAAGAACTGTTGACATGGTGGATAGAGGAGATAAAAGACATTAACCATACATGGGGAACCATCCAGAGACTGGCCTAGGATCGCAAGGAGTGGAATACTTGTGTTGCTGCCCTATGAGCAGATGTCATCACTGGGGTATTTTAAAATAAACAGTATAAGATGTACTGAAATGTAAATGAAATTGACTTGCGCGGTTGTTACAAAGGTAATTTAAATCATTAATTTTAGTGATCTGAGATTGTGGCCAAGTTGGTCTGAAAGGGGGGGGGCCGTTCATCCACCCTAGTCATATTAATCAATATATGCTCTCTCAAATTCCAATATTTCGAACACACCTTTTTTTTTAGCACATCTGGCAGAGCTTTCATTCCCACGGCAGTATAGACGGTTGGTGAGGTCAATACCACAGACTCTGTTTGAATGAATCGATTTAGGATGCCAGACACGTTGCCTAAATCCTGTGCCTCTGTGGACAGGTCCATGATAAGCGAAATCTCTCGTCTCTCCGTCCAGGTTCTGAGATGACAATACTTCATTCATTGCTTTGAGGCAGGTCCCTGGATCTGACCCAGCGGCAAAGCGGAGCAAATTTTCATAGTCCCCTATGCATTTCCTCTTGTCCTTCATCAGTTTGTCAAAGTGTGTAAAATCCAAATGTTCTAGCAACACTTTCGATTTTCTGTAGCGATCTGAAAGATATTTGCCTGCCAGGTACTCCTGCGCCGATTTGTGGATGAACTACTCATTTTCTTTGGGACCGGTTGACTTTGAGGTAAGGAGATAGGTGGTGCATCACTGCCCGATTCGGAGATGATTCCTAATGTGAGCCGCTTCATAACACTTTCAGGGTGTTCATTGAAAGTCATCATGTGTAAACAGAAGCTTGTCACTGTCGTCGAGAAGTCCGTGTAGAGCTACTTCCCAAGTTGCTTATTCTGCGGTTTCCATCACCATGCAGTAGTTTGCGTTTCCGACAACTCTTTTCTTTGAGACCAGAAGAAAGGATATCATTTGTGCAAAAAGCCCCGTCTGCGTCTTTATCCCAGATAGTAAGTTGTGCTTCCAAAGAGTACAGGCCATCAGGCAGAACAAAGGTGTCGTGACCAGCTCATTGAGTAAGTCATGATCTGTCAAGTACTTTTTCAAATCATGTCCTTGTGATGGATTAGTGGGAAAAGATTTGTCTATGTAGTTATCAACGTTCTGTTGGGAAAATCCTTCTATCTCCATCCTCGCATACACTCTAGGCAAGATCACCTCGTTGGAGATTATTTTGTATGCGTAGATGAGGTCGACTAGTAACAACGACTCTTAATCCCACTAGTTCCTTGTCCATAAGGATTGCTCTGATATCACTCTGACACTCGCTATCGTCAAGTGAAACGCTTCCGCTGTATTCGTCAAGACCATCGAGGATAAGTGCACATTTATCTTGGTTTTTTTGCGATGATATCTTTGAGATCTTTGCTATTACAATCCACCAGATCTGGGAGAAGCTCTGTCTGTATTGCCTCAGCGAGTGACTGCTCTTTGTTTAAGTTGCGAAGTGTAAGGATGAATAAGAGAGGCAAGTCTTTGATTGGGGATCCCTGAACACGATATGCCCAATCATAAGCCATTTTGGCCACAGCTGTTGTCTTGCCCTTTCCCGCTGCAGCATAAATCACTATGCGTGTTGGTAGTAAGCCCCCAACTTTTGTTCTGAATATGTCATCAACTGATCCTTCGAGCGTGATCTTCTCCTGCTCCCCAAGGTTGTTTCCAGCAGCATCCTTCTTGTACATAGTTACCACAGTGTAAATATCCTTAACATCAGCGAAGCTAGTCTCGTCCCAAGGTGTGAGTTTCACGCGACATATCCCCCTCTTGTAGCGTTCAGCCAACATGTCACGACAAGCCCCGATGGTGAAATTCGGTGTAATCTTGACTTGTTCATCCTCTGCAAAACGGAAGTAAAATAAACATGTCATAATAGTATGTGCAGTAATACATGACGTAATAACTATTGAATAATTATCCATGCGCTATTTTGTTATTTTAAAGTAAGTAGCCAATATTTGTTTACATATTATAATGTGGGAGATCGCAATAATAAACATCTACAATGATATACAGCTTAGAAGCACTAAATAATTGAGTTGTGCGATATAAATTGTAACAAATAGTCAAACCTGTCAAAGCGACCGTTCAAGGGACCAGTGAAAAGTGGTCGCATTATACAGGATGGCGGCCATTTTGAATTTATGGTCGCATATTGTGCATATATGCGCATGTATACTTAATTGGCATCAGTAAACGCACGTGTCGATTGCATAACAACTACTATGTAGCATTATATTTTAAATTATATTAAATGTTTGCATAAAGAAATGAAATAATGTGAGGTAATGAAAAACTGAGTGTCGAATTTGAAGGAACATCACATGCATAATTTTGTATGAGAAATTGTTCAAACCAATGCTTTTTTAGAAAGCGCCCTTTTGTGTTTTAATGACTCTTTTTGAATGATAACAGGCTTTCTACTTAGTCATTTGTCATTTCGTATACCTTTCAAGCATGATGGAGTTATAACTATTAGTTTGTAATGTTAATGTGCAGGTTTTGGTAGTTCCGCCATACCAACATTGTACAAAGTATTCAGGAGGTGTTACAAAAACAGTTTTGTTCTGATTTATATATAATTGTTATGTATAATTAACATAAACAGAAGGAGTTGCATGGTATAGGTGAGAGTTGTATGTTGAAATGCAACTAAGAAAATACAACATTATGTATAACCATGAGAAATGGTTGTACAACATCACATGAATGTAAATATTCTAGGGAGGACACGATTTTGTTTTAGGATGCATTCTGTCATGCAAACATAGATCATATTTGTAGCTCAATGATAAGTACCTAACATTTATTCTAATCGGATGTACGTATAGATTTCAGCCGTTTGATCAAACAAAGTTGATTCTGTCTTTAAAAGTTTGTGCTCTCTGAAATGTCACTCCAAGTCTTTTTCTTAGATTATCGAATTAATGTTCAAGATATATTACAATGAGATGTATTAATGGACATTTCACCTGTTTCCGAACTGACTTAGATCAAACAGAGTTGATTTTGTATTCAGAATCTCGTGCATTTTCGAATATTACACTTAGTTGTATTTACCCCATAAATGAAATTTCGGTTTAAGCGCCCTCTAAACAAAAACGTATTATCCCTTTAAAATTAATAAATGTTGTGCTGCGACGTAAATTTGTTTTATGAAATACCTGTTGAATCATTAAACATGACATTCTACAATAGGTTTCTTTAACGCCAGGTATTCTTTATACTTTATTGATCCCGCAATACAAAACCACATGATAGTGTAAAAAGTGTAACTTTTCGCTACAAACATGAGTAGTATCAAATTATCTACTCAATTTTATTGTGCGTTATATAAAAAATAACTAACTATGATCATAGTTTTCCTTTCAAAACTTAATTGGACGAATGAATTTAACGTACCCCTAAGCAGCGGTACGATTTGTAAAACTTTGTTTTCGTCGTAATTATGATGCCCCATACGCGAGTGGACAAGTCTAATATTTTACCCGATATTTTATTTGGTGGATTTTACAATTGTCTTCAAAAACTGTGTATTTTATGGGCATGTAACACTGTTTTTAAAAATTAATTTGTTATCCAAAAACTATTTTTAACTGGAATGTATAGAGCTGGAATTTTGGACTCAATATTTGCTGCAAATGCTGACCAAGGTAATTTTACATTGTCCCACCTATACTTGTACGTGTTGGAATTTACGCAAACCTTGGTGACGTTATTGGACATTGGAATTAGCTTTTAGCTCAAAAATTTCTACTTGTTTTACCAATTGACAACTGGACACATCATCTCAAATTCATCTGCCATCATTTTATATCGATGCCTACAACCTGAGCGAGTTCCAAGAAGGTTAAAGTGATGCATGTAAAGTGTCAGATATTGCACAAAATGACATTTGAGACTTCAATCCTATATCAATAGCATTGTAAAATACAATTGAAAGATTTGTGAAAGTTTGAAAGAAAACGAACACTGTTTACCTAGTGAAAAAAACGAATATTGAGTTCATATTTTATCACCGAATACTGATGGTCTGCCATACTTTTGTAGCAGTAATGAATGATCCGTTTGAGATATTCGCACCCGTGTATTTTTACACACGTAGTACATAATTCATGGAATTTGAACTCGCTCGGCTCAAAGTTCAATCTCCGCAATGTTCTCACGGGTGCTGCATGCGGACGTTCTCAGCTAAGACATTGTACTTTTTTTCAATTGCGTTAATTAACGTCATTGAAATAAAAGATTTAAATGATAATTATCTTCATACTAAAGGGACATTTAAACAAATCAAACCCTATTTTATTATTCTCTTACCATAAGCTAAACAACACGGTAGAAGAGAAACGAGGAAGCTCCAAGTAATTTTCGTGAATTTGGACACTTTACATGTATGACTTTAAGGAGTCTGACAAAACAACAAACTCCTTTCAAAACATAATTGAAGGAACGGCAACGGCGTCGGTGGATCAGCAGCTTGTATAAAATGGGTAGAATAATCCCTGCATTCTTATTGGTCAATTAGCGTTAAGTTGTTACTGATGCATTTTACAGATGCATGGCTCACTTCAGTTTGATTTTCGCATTGTTGGCGCCCATTTTATAAAACAAATGCTGCACAGGCACATTTCAGGTGCGCTTCGTTATTCCGAAGGTTTGTCATTCCAAAGGTTCGTTATTCCGAACACGGACATTTTGTATACCTGAGGGTTAGTTAATCCGAAAATGAAATAGGGTTCGTTAATCTGAACATTTATTGCATTATTCCGAAGGTTCGTCACTCATAAGGTTCATTATTCCGAGGGTTCGTTATTCCGAAGGTCCGCTATTCCTAAAATAAAATCAGTCATTCCATGGAAGCAATGGAAAGGACTTTTCGAGACATATTTGCTTGCCAGTGGAGCGACGAGGTTTGCCGACGAACGGAAACGTGCATTGCTACTACACTGTTTGGGCCCAGAAGGACAGCGTGTATTCCACACGTTGCCTGCGATTGCTGTGGAAGGCGCGGTCGATGTCCATTCGTATGCTGCAGCGGTCCAACGATTGAACGGACATTTCACATCAACGTTGTGTCGGAGCGATACAGATTTCGGCAACGGGGGCAAAGACATGAAGAAGGTGTGGAGAGTTATGTAAGTGCACTTCGAGCATTATCAATAAACTGTGCATTTGGTGATATGTTGGATGAGTTTATTCGTGACCAATTGGTGGAGAAGACGAATTCAGAGAGAATACGGGAACGGTTGTTAACGGAACCGGCCCTCACGTTACAATCTGCAGTAACAATTGCACGACAAATGGAATCAGCAGTCAGAGATGCCAGAGAACTTGAGTCTGAGTCTTCCGCCGCTGCTTCTGGCATTAATCGACTCCATCAGCAGAAACCTCGCCCAAAGTCAAAATTTCCAAGTACAAAGAAAAATGTGAAACTGAACAATGACACAACTGCAGTGTGCTTCAGATGTGGCAGCAAGGGACAAACGATCCGGCATGCAAGGCCCGAAATGTCTCTTGCACGTCATGACAAAAACTGGGACACTATGCGAGGGTGTGCAGATCGTCTCAGGTACGCACGATACAAGAAAGTGTGCGGAGTGGTGAGGACAGTGTACAAATTCTGCAGGTTAACAACACCAACATCGTGTGTCCAGTGATGTTAAATGGAACGGTACAAGTTCATATGATTTTCGATACCGGTTCTCCAGTAACCTTGCTTCCGGCAGCCATGTTTGATGAACATTTTGGGAATGACTTGCTCGAAGCCATTCCTGACTCAGTTGCATTTGTGACATACCTCCACGAGCCCATCCCTACACGTGGGTTGATCAGGACACAAGTTGCATTTGGGTACTCAGTCGTTGCAGAAGGCACCATCTACATAGTGGAACGCGGTGAGCCAATCCTTGGAAGGGATTTGATTTCTGCCCTGGGACTTACGCTGAAGGACAATGTGATTCAAAGCATCAATCCTACACCTACTACTACATCCATACCAGCCAGTTACCCGACACTCTTCAGGGAAGGCGCTGGTATAGCCAAAGGGTTTGCACATAGAGTACAAATCAAACCAGGTGCCAGTCCGGTTCAACAAAAACTACGCCGACTACCGTTTGCAGTGAGAGAAAAGGTATCACTAGAATTGCAACACTTGGAGGAGAGTGATATCATTGAGAAGATCGACGCCAGCGAGTGGGTATCGCCACTGGTGGTTGCATACAAGAAGTCGGGGGATGTCAGACTGTGTATTGACTTGCGTGAGGTCAATAAGGCGATTGTGGTTGACAAAATCCCCTGCCTCACATCCAAGAACTTCTCGCAAAGTCGAGGGACAGTGCCATTTTCAGTACATTGGACTTAACATCTGCTTACCACCAGCTACTACTACATGAAGAATCCAGAGATCTGACCGCCTTTATAACTCATGAAGGGTTATTTCGCTTCAAGCGTGTGTGCTTCGGTCTAGCTTCAGCTCCATCAGCCTTCCAGAAGCTGATGTCTTCATGCTTGGCAGGATTGCCAGGAGTTCAGTGCTACCTGGATGATGTCGTCATCTACGGAAAGACGCTTGAGGAGCACGATGCACACCTTGCTGCAGTCCTGGAGAAGTTGCAAGACGTCGGATTGACACTGAACCAGCAGAAGTGTCAGTTCCGAGTCAAATCCATCCGTTTCCTGGGTCTCCGCAGATGGTCTCCATCCTGATCCTCTGCGCGTTGATGATATCCTCAAGACCCCTGCTCCTGAAGATCTGGCTAGTCTACGTTCTTTCATTGGCCTTGCGTCATATTACGCCAGATTCATTCCTGATTACGCTACAGTCATTGAACCGATGAGAGCAATGACACGCAAGGATGCTGTGTTCGAGTGGACTCCAGCAGTACAACAAGCATTCGATCGCGTAAAACAGGAAACTGCAACTGCTACGGTGCTGCATCTGTTCAATCCGGATCTACCGACAATCGTGGAAACAGACGCATCTGCCTACGGTATGGGGGCTGTATTGCTACAGGTGAAGAATGGCAGTGAGTTCCCAGTCGCGTTTGCATCAAGAAAACTGTCCGCCGCGGAACGTAACTACTCCGTTGGCGAAAAAGAAGCGTTAGCGTGTGTGTGGGCCAGCGAAAAGTGGTTTACCTACCTATGGGGACGACACTTCACGTTACGTACTGATCACCAGTCCCTGTGTACGCTGTTATCATCTCGAGGTACAGGACGTCAGAGTATGCGCATCGCTCGATGGTCTACACGGCTGATGCGATTCAACTACACCGCGGAGTACAAGCCTGGACATCGCAATGTCGTCGCAGATGCACTGTCGCGATTACCACAACATGCCGCAGACATCATAGAGGATGATGATCACGAAGTGGTAATCCAGATGGTCAATGCCGTGTTCGCCGACGCTACAGTTTCAAAAGCAGAGATTCAAGCGGCTACTGCTTCTGATCAAGTTCTGCAAGAGGTGATCGCGCAAGTTTCGCGAGGATGGTCCAAGGCCGCGCTGAAAAACGATTCGCTGAAACCATTCTACATGGTTCGAGATGAGCTAGCTGTGCTGGACAACTGCTTGTTCCGAGGAGACAGGCTTGTCGTTCCTTTAGCCTGTTGTTCAACCTTGATCGCAGCCGCTCATTCCGCTCATCAGGTATATCGTACGCACCAAACAACGATTGCGGGAGTTGTATTGGTGGCCTCGCTGGGATAAAATGGTTGAAGAATCCATCCGAGAGTGCTTCGCATGTCAGGCTAGTGATAAGGTCGCGAAAACGAGAGATACACCGCTACAGCCAGTACCCTTGCCGCCCGGTCCTTGGCAAAAGTTAGGTATCGATATCACTGGTCCGTTCAATTCTACACGCGATTGCAAATACGCGATAGTTCTGATTGTTCTGATACTACAGCAAATGGGTAGAAATAGCATTTGTTTCTGATATCACATCTAGGTCAGTGATCGCATTCTTGTCGCAAATCTTCGCACGAGAAGGATTGCCCGAAGAAATTGTGTCGGACAACGGCACGCAATTTGTTTCAGCTGAATTCGAAGCATTCCTCGCGCAGATGAAGATTCGTCATCTGAAGTCATCTCTCTACTCTCCAAGAGCGAATAGCGAGGTAGAGAGATGGAACCGTGTGCTGAAGCAAACTTTGCAGATAGCGAAGAATACCGGAACGCCATGGAAAGATTCCGCCGTCCAACTGCTCATGGCGTATAGATCGACTCCGCATGCAACTACAGGGGCGTCTCCGGCGGAACTGCTACATGGGAGGAGGATGGTGACCCCGGTCGATATTCGGGGATTCCAGGAGAAAGCTGACGATGCCGACATTCGTGCGCGTGTCAAGAAAAAATCAAGAAAAGTCGCGAATATACACCAACCGCAAGCGAGGGGCAAAAGAGCCCACATTCTCTGTGGGTGATTGGGTACGCGTAAAGTCAGGTGGACCTGGGAAGCGTGCCAAATTTGGGGCACGAAAACAAATCGTTGCACAGAAAGGTCCGTACACCTTTGTACTCGATGATAAACGTGTATGGAACGCATCAAAACTCACGTTTTCTCGTGAGCGAAGGGAGAGATAAATGAGATTCTTTCCAAAGACAAAAACTGATAAGGAGCAACAAATAAATAAAGGACAATATGAGTTGTTGTACTTATACTTGAAAGAAAGACACTTAAACATTTAAGGTTATGATAAATGATGGTTACAAGAAGTAACATTTTATTTCATGCAGTTCTGTTCATGTGTTTAATGGTAATTTAAGATAAACCAAACGGTATTGCAAACATTTGCTATTGCAAATATACATTTGCTTAGTTTAATTACTTTGATGGTTAAAGGTTACCATGAAAAGTTCATGTTTGATTTGATTTTGTGGACATAAATATTATGCTTTAAGTTACACTTTCAGTATGTTCATGCAAGTACAAGTTTAGCAAGTACTGAATTTTGGTTTTGAAGAAATAACAGTTTTGTATGGCTTGGTACGAACAGTCACGTCACGTTCACGTTAACGTCACGTGAACGGTTCTGTACCTTTTGTGAAACAGGTCACCCAAATCTACGAAGTGTAGGGTAAAATGACCCAACAATTTGTCGTTTTCCATGCCGGTAAAACTCGAAGTGTCGCGTTAACCAAATCGTGACGTGAGCGTTTAATCAAGATTTTTTAAATTGCAAACGCTTGTTACTAAGACTAGACATACACGCACAAAGAGATTTAAAAATGTCGACGAAAATGCCGATACCCCCTTATCAAATCTTTTCAATCATTATGTTTATAATATGTACGTGCATAATTCAGAGTAATCTGAGACGATAATATGCAGTTCTGTCATTTAGGTAATGTACAACCATACCACTTGCATTTTGTCTTGTTATTGGAGTATTTCTAAAGACGTGTCGTGCGTGGATTTTGGCAAATGTTGATTTCCAGCTGAATTGCTACACGCAGCGGACAATTCAGTTCGCATACGCCTGAAGTTCCAGTGCTCGACGTCTGAGCGTACTGGCCCTTAACGGCGTTGTATGTGCATGCCTGTGAAAGTGAGTGAGTGAGTGAGTTGCAGTGATCAATGAGTTTAAAAGTAATAAAACAATGATTTGATTAATAGTGTTTATTTATGGTTATTGAATCGAGTCAATCTATCAATTAATCAGTCAATCATTGTAATGAAACAATCACACCAACCAATCAATATTAAATAAATCAATTAATGTATTTGACATTCGAACTAGCTACTTGTAGGCAGTGGCGTACCCAGGATTTTTTCAAGGGGTGGGTGTAGGGGGGGGGGGGATATTTCGTCAGACAAATTGAAGTAAGCGGGGGGAGTGTGGGTAGGGGGTGTCCGTAGAAAATGACCGCAGCCGAGGACGAGACCAGGACCGGTCACAAATTTCGAGGCCGAGACCAAGACATTTCTTGAATTATGTAAGGGGGTGGGGATGGGGGTAGGGGGTGTCCATCCCCCTGCCCCCAGGCCTGTGTTCGCCTATAATTGGTATTTACAGTATAGGTAGGACGGGTTCGTTCACGATTAAATTTACCGAGAATTAGTCTTTTCTCAACGACAATTTACATTAATTTGTTTTACGCAAGCGCCAATTTACGTGAGCTTTCATGAATTGCATATAGTTTATCTACAAACTGTTGGGTCACGTAACCCAACACTTCGTAGATTTGGGTGACCTGTTTCACAAAAGGTACAGAACCTTCACGTGACGTGACGTGAACGTGACGTGACTGTTCGTACCAAGCCGTTTTGTATACATTTAGTTACTTGAACCAGAATATATTATTGTATGTGAAGAAAATGCTAAGTAAGCTATGCTTGAAACACAAGTACATGCTAAATGATGTTACTCATTGGAATTTCATAATTTTGAAATTATTACTGAGCTAATAACCACAATATCTGTGATTCATGTATTGCTATATCACTTATGCCATATACATACAGGCTTTACTCTGGTCGAATTTGAAGACAAATCGAAAATGCAAAACCTTTATTAATTATTAATATTTGTATTGGTAGCAGCATGCTTGCAGCCACTGCAAGTATGTTCCCCATTCCCAAGTCCACACTGCTCTAAAGCAATTATTTATTTCATTTTCGGATAAACGAACCCTATTTTATTTTAGGACTATCGAACCTTCGGAATAACGAACCCGATTTTATTTGGGGACCAACGAACCTTCGGAATAACGACCCGAATTTATATTCGGAATAGCGAACCTTCGGAATAACCGAACCTTCGGAATAGCGAACCTTCGAATAACCGAACCTTCGGAATAAAGAACCTTCGGAATGACGGACTGTAACCCATATTTCATGGGTTACAGCTGTTCGTTATTCCGAAGGATCGTTATTCCGAAAATAAAATCGGGTTCGTTATTCCGAAGGTTCGTTAGTCCGAAAATAAAATAGGGTTCGTTAATCCGAAAATGAAATCAGGTTAGATTAGATACTAAAATGAAATCGGGCATTTTATAATACTATAATTTTGTTATTTTTTTATTTGGAGCCTGCATTAAGCATGCCCCACCCCCTTTCCTTCCCTTGGCCAGACCAATCAAACATTTAAGTTTGTTTATCTTTATATTTGATTAAACAAGCCCCCCCCCCATCCTCTTTCCCACGTGGCTATGCTTATCTGAAATTATAGCTTTACAGAGCCTGTATTAAGCAAGCCCTCCCTCCTCTCTTCCTTCCCGTGGCTAGGCCAATCTGCAGTATTATAACAAATCCGATTTTAATCTTCGGATTAACGAACCCGATTTCATTTTAGAAATAGCGAACCTTCGGAATAACGAACCCTCGGAATAACGAACCTTCGGATTAATGCAACAAATGTTCGGGTTAACGAACCCTAGTTCACTTTCGGATTTAAAAACCCTCAGGTATACGAAATTTGCGTATTCGGAATAACGAACTTTAGGAATAACGAAACTTCGGAATAGCGAACCGCACCCATTTCGTGGATGGGTAAGGATCGTCTGCACTGTTTTAACTTTGGAAATGGTATAAAACCGACTCGCTACGCTCGTGGGTTTAAACCATTCAAAGGTTAAACTCGTGCATCAAATTCTTACCGATCCACTCAATCCTGTGCGCAATGTGTAAACTGCTGGTGCGTGTTCTAATTTAAACTATATATAAATGCAATCCCAATATTGTATTCCAATCGGATATTCAGCCGTTTAAAAGAAAGTCGATTATGTCTGATAAAGTGTTTTTTTCTTCAAATTCTACTCCAATTCTTTCATTACCTCGGAGTCCAGCCGAGTCCAAGATGGCCTTGAGTTTTTCTGCCTGCTCGTGTCCAGCGCCATGCTTCGTCTTCCACGCCATGAGAATCTCCGTCGCAGACATGACTGTGTTCTTCAGGCGCTCAACCCATATGCATTCGACCTCCGTGTAGGTGAACCCAAGCGCGACGCCTAGTCTATGAAGCTGATCAGGAGGGACGTGTCTGGCTAGGTCCATGATGGTCTCATCGGATAGGATGCCAGTAGATGGAGTCGGTCTATGGTGATACAGCACCAGAGAGGGAAGAGACACAATATTGTTAATGCTGCAGTACATTACACATGGAGAAGTACTGGGTGGCGTTCCGGTACAATATCGCAGTAACCTTGTTCCAGGACTTCCCGAGCGCAACGCCTAGAACATTAAGCTTGTCATTGGGGACTTTTGGGTCCAGCTAAAGCCATGATGGTCTCATCGGATAGGGTGTCTGTAGATGTTGTGGGTCTGTGGTAATATAATGGATAAAACATGGAGGGACAGTTGTAATACTTTCATTGCTGCAGTATATACAACAATATAAAACAAAATAAATTTAACTTAGTGCACTTTTTGTATTAATACAAAGGCATGGCAAGGATTATCATTGGTATTGGATCAGTATATTGTTGATGGGTGTAATGGTGTTTCTGAATGATCAGCATAACATTTTGGGTTTAACAAATTATCAGAATATTTATAAGCTGTGCATAAGTCAATAAATGTACGCGGGTGTGTAGTACAATATGCTTGGTTTGTCTGCCTAGCAATCCGGTTGCGCCTGACCCTGTGTATGCCCTCCGCGTTTATCTCAGCAAGACAGTTAAATCTACCTGCTACTCGCTACCAAGGTGTTTAAAGTGATGCATGTAAAGTGTCAGATATTGCACAAAATTACATTTGAGACTTCAATCCTATATCAATATCATTGTAAAATACAATTGAAAGATTTGTGAAAGTTTGAAAGAAAACGAACACTGTTTACCTAGTGAAAAAAACGAATATTGAGTTCATATTTTATCACCGAATACTGATGGTCTGCCATACTTTTGTAGCAGTAATGAATGATCCGTTTGAGATATTCGCACCCGTGTATTTTTACAAACGTAGTACATAATTCATGGAATTTGAACTCGCTCGGCTCAAAGTTCAATCTCCGGAATGTTCTCACGGGTGCTGCATGCGGACGTTCTCAGCTAAGACAAATGTACTTTTTTTCAATTGCGTTGATTAACGCTTTAGAAATAATGATTTTCAATGATAATTATCTTCATACTAAAGGGACATTTGAAAAAATCAAACCCTATTTTATTCTTCTCTTACCATAAGCTAAACAACACGGTAGAAGAGAAACGAGAAAGGTCCAAGTAATTTTCGTGGATTTGGACACTTTACATGTATGACTTTAATGGGGACCCGGTAGGAGTGAAACGTTATATGCAATTGTATACCGTGGTATTATGCACTGTGGTTACCAGAATACCTAAACAGAAATGCCTGTCTCTTCATGGGATTTACTCTTCTATACTCCGCAAAAAAAGGAACTGGAAACATGTATTTAACCAAATAATTCATATTAATTACAGGGAAAGTCTGGTAAGGAGAGTGTAGTTTTTGTACAAATAAATTTTAGTCGCCTAAACCTGCACCATTACATTACAAATTAATCGTTAGAACCCCACCATGTTTGAAATTAATACAACATTACAAATGACTATTAAAGTAAGAAGTTTGTTATCATTCAAAAAGAGCCGTTACAACTCAAGTTGGCGCGCTGTAAACACTCATCGGTTTAAACCATTTGAAAAAAAATATTGTGCATGTGGTGATTTGCTGAAATAGTGATTAGAGAGATAATCAACAACTAATTAAAAACCTCGTTTGTACATGAAAAAAAAAAAAGCATTTATTTTAAATTGTTAACGGCTGGTTGAAACTTATCGAATACATGTGGGGCCCCACATTACAAATGTTTTTTTTATGTGGATATTTCAGCCATTTCCGAACCGATTTTGATCAAATTAAGTTCGTTCTGTCATTAAAAGTGTATTCTCTTTCGGATTTGACACTCAGTTTATAATTATTTCACATCAAAGTATTGTGCGTAGCGCCCTCTATAGCAAAACTCAACTATCCCTTTAACGATAAATGACATTTCATATCAAATTAAAGATAAAATGACCCTCTTCAATATTGACTTACAACCCAGATTAAATCATTCATGCTAGATTTGTCATGGTCAATAACCACACCAGCGTCCGTTTTAAAAATTAGCACAACATCCACTCAGCCATACAAATGTTGATAAGCATGATCTAAAACACTAAAATGACATGGCATAATTTGTAATTACAAATGTGACCTTTTCCATCGTACCTTTCCTATAAAGTTTCCTGATAATAGTGGGAACAATGGACGCATCATTACCAAAGATTACTAAAGATCCCCGGTTCGATTCCGACTTTAGGAAATGTTCGTGTTTGAAAATGTATCATGAACATGACAGGTGTGTTTTACAAAGACTCCATATACGTTAATGATTCCAAATGGTTGTATTATCATGATGTTGTCAACTACTGACGCATTTTAGTGCTCGAAACGTAGTACAATGAAGAGACGATTTCTTCATTCTTGTCCGTCTGTGATTTTCACTCGTAAAACCTAAATTACCATCATCATGTGATCTAAAATGTCTCGTGAGTGACATATACATCCTAAACTTTATATTGGAAACCTTTTCAGATAAATTTGTCAATCGCTAAACCTGGTTTCAAAGCTTGTAGAACTTTTAAGAAAGACGGTGGGATATTTCGACGCTAGCTTGCAGTAAATTACTGATAAGTATGAAGTAAAGGTGACACATGATATATGTGTGTGTGACAAAATTCGATAAGGATATTCAAGACTTAGTTTGTTTGATGTTTTTTTGTGGGAGGGGGGGAGGGGGGGGGGGGGGGGAGATTCGAAACTAAAGTGATTTAGAGACGGCGATTATACTTACACGCTGGAGGTTGCTTGATTTTGCGCCATGGTGCTAGTTCCCCTTCGTCTCGTTTGAAATGATGCTTGTTGATGATGAGTCCTTAATAAATATAAAGAATTCATAAAGTTTAGCGATGACACGTATACCAATTGTGACGAAAAAGAAGTTTCCCTATTTCACGGTGAGACCTTAAAGATGAAGGCCAGTTTTGGAAATGCCCCCCTACACAAAAATGAAATGGAAGCTCTTATTACCAATCATGTGAAAGAATATGTTGTTACTAATACGGGATGATACAAATTTTGCCTGGAAACCGCCTACTAATTAATATATTTGGTAAATTATCATATTGATCCTGTCCGGATAGATATCTCGCCGATGGTCGTATGCTTGATTACAGCCACCTGCGATGCGTGTAAATCCTATGGCAAATGCGCACATGGTAATTCGCCCAAGCAAATCGCTCGAAAGAGCGTACGAATGTGGCCAGCGTAGACGGGCCAAGCTGACGGTGAATTTAGGCTCAATGTCAGCGGCTTTCATAAACCATTTTACTGATTTGTCTGCATTAGACGATTCAGATTCAGACGGTTTAGATTTTTCCACACACGCTCCTTTTTATGTTATTTCAATAATACGAATCAATTAGTTTGACTAATAAAGCTATTTCCCACTACTGGCCTTTCCCTTTAAAGGGATAGTACTGTTTTGTTTTATCAAACTGAAGTTTATTAACCAAAGCCTTCACCATGACCATGAAATCATTTCATATTAATAGTTATATATCCACCATGCTCGAAAAGTAAACAAAATACTGTTATGAGTTGATGATGATTGGAACCTCACAACCACCAAACTCTCCCGAGTTCCTCTCAAAAGAGACACAAAAAGAACACACAAAACTGCCGAGATGTTGCTTTCAATGAAACCATGTTAAAAATCAACGTCGCGTGCCTATGGCACGCTTAATTACATCAAGGCGTCTATGGGTCGCCGTCACACTTCCCTCCTTAAAGAGGGCATTTATACAATAAAAATAAATGACCTCAACCTGCTCCTGGCATTATAAGACAAATACGAAACTGAATGTATATAAACTAAGCCTTATGATTTTCACATTATCAATAACTATATCATAAACTTTCAAACTTTCATCACAAACAAATTTATGCAATAATCTACTGGCTTTGCCCAAGCATGCGATGGGTCACATTTTACTCATTTCTACTTCTAAACAAATATCAACATTCTAAACATGTACAGTAATTGTAATCCTGTATATTAATCCTGTACCACCAGTTTCTATCTTTACTATGTAGGCTATCACATGAGCCATTATGTCACAAGCATCCTTTCATAATAATTAAATAACTTTCCAATTAAATCACTTCTTCAAAAGCCTAACGCATGCCAAAAATTTCCAACGCTAACGCAAACGCGTTAGGAAACATTATATCCCTCATAAGATCGTTTTACCATTGTATTTGACAAATGATAGTTTTGGACAACACGCGCAATCCCCGCGCAATCACGTACGTTCACGCACGGTAACTTACGGGCGCGGCCATGTTTATCCACGCAACACGCAATATTTGAATATTCATCTTTTTCCCTTTTTTCTCTTCGCCGTAAAAATACAACTTCATTGATGAGCTCAACCAATCAAATATCTTAGAGCTGTTCAAAAATGAATAATTCATAACGTATCTCATACATATGTAAATTATAAAAAAAATGCCAATTTGATTTTAAAATTTACCAAATTATTTCAAATTTTAGCCTCAAAATTGTCTTTGTAATCGATCATAAATCACCAAAAAATACGATAAATGTAAGGCTATTTTGTAAGTTTCATAAAAATAATTTGGAAGTTTTCCCAGACTAATGTTTGGTATTTTTTTAAAGCTCTGGGTATGAACGAGGATATGCCGTGTTTACATTTTTGCTTCTATTTTTCCCTGTAAATTTTGAGCTCACGAATTCTACCGAAATCAGGTAATTTTACACTTTTTTTGCAGCGAAATATGCATCGTTGCATTTAACCGATAATACGCGACAGCAACGTGACAACATCTTTAATTCCATGGTATTACTAATTTAATTAGGGTTGTAGTTAACTAAAATAATGGTTATTTTATTATCTTGCTCGTAACATTTTGAGTTGTACTGATTTCAAGATCACTTCCAAAGCCGCAGAAATTCAATCTCATCGGAACGTTCTTCGTTAATGCGCCCAGAGCGCCCCGTACACATATGGATCGCACACCGTTACGTTGGAACGATTTTCAGCTGCTTTTGTTCGCGTCAGCTGTTCTGTGGCCAAAAATATCATCAAATTGATTCTGAATGGTATTAAATCACCATAAATATGTGAGATATCATTTTGAAATCGGCATGGGTGTGAAAATAATATTATTTAGTTATTATTTGTTCACATAAATAAAAATTAAAGTTCTCGAAAATTAAGAAATAAAAAAATTAAATATACATGGCAAATGTTAATTTTTACGGGACTACGACACTGTTTTCTCTATGGCAATGTACGTGCATTGTGCGTGTCTACAAAATATGACTTTGTTCTGAATGTTGTATGCTGAGAGTAGTAGGATAAGCTTATAATAATAAGGGTAATTTTCACTGGTGACATATTTTCTCCTAGTCCTATGATGTCATGACTCGAGAAATAGTTACATTTTGCTATAAAAAAATAAAACAAGCAAGTTCAGAAACACGTGACTTGCTCCGTGCCACCACAATTTAGCGACAAATGCTCCGTCAACATATGTAAAGCGCTGCTGACAAATCCTTCGCCAACAAATTCAATTTATAGTACTTACAAATACTCTGCCAGAAATTGCTGTATTCAATTTAAAGACTTGTTGAATTAATTAATAATATTAATAAATGAATTGAAAATTAAATACTTCTCTTCGCAGCGTAATGTGGAAGGGTTTTGCTATTTTGTAAAGACTAAAATGTACCGGTATATAATATGTTTATTCGGATTATGTGATGTCACCGGATAATGTGATTAAAAGTGTTGCCCTAACAATTATATTAATCGTAAAAATTCTCCTTTTTTGATGCTGACTGGGTGGGGGCACGTGACTCCCATGATAATATCCATGTAGTTATGCCGTTGTCTGATGCAGGTCTGAATTAATTAATCAATTAATGGGGAGTTCCTTATCTTATACTGGTTTTAACCCTTTGATTTTAATACGTCACGATTCATGATTTACATTTAAATACAGCCTTTACAGGTATGTTTAAATGTAAATCATGAGCTGCATAGGACAGTGTAAAACTTTGTTAGCAATTTGTTTCTGTAATATCCCCACTCCAATGATGAATAATATAGAATGAAACACCACACAACACAAGCATCAATCTGACAATTATTTATTTCAAGCCAAAAAAAATGAAGACGAATTTTATCATAATTAATATTTATCATTTTATGTCAAACATATATCAGAAAACTTCATATTTATGTTTCACATTACCATCATAAAATATCAATCTCTCAGTCTATTATAACTATAAACTTAAATAGAAACACTAAAAACAATTATAACAAAGTTATTATAGTAATGAAATAGGCCATCCATTCCCGTTTGTCTGGATAGTCATGATAGTGTATTGTCTAATGCGCAATTCACTACACCGAATACAACGTATGGGACTGGGTGAACGGTAGTGCATATGAGCTGTTGTCCAGTTTAAGCCGAAGTTTATGGAAACGTAACTTTTGCAGAAAAAATGGAAGCAAGACTTTGAATATATAATATTTTCACAGATATATCAAATATTCAGGTAGTATATGTGATTAATCCAGGAAAACTTCAGATTATTTTTAAAAATGAAATTAATGGGTCGTAATTTTCAGATGACAATGACTCGCACGATCACGTCTTTTACTAGAGAGGCCTCGAGAAATACGGTAATAAAAAAATGTTTCGATCCCTTATTAGTCAAATCTTTTTCTGATTTTGGAAGAAAAATATATTCCCTACGGAATTCCAAAATGAATTTATCAATTCATCCTTAAACTTAAGAAATATGGGGTAAAACGAACACTTGTAGATTTTTATTTTCGTAACAAAATTCATAGTTATATAGCGCCACGCAGTGTTGGCTCACAGCACAGTCCGAAGGAATGGCAGCCACCGTAAGTTAGCGATGTGCGCATTCCGTGAACGTACGTGCAATCACTTGACCGGGCTGTTAGCAAAAAATTAACACTAAAAGTTCGTTACGCGTTCGTCCCATAGATCATGTGTTTAAGCAAAATGCACACGCGATCAAATTTGTGCAGTGCTCTATGGCGCACACGTTCTAGTCACGTGATTGCCATTGCTGGTAAAAACTAACACCCTAGGAAGAAGAACGCCAAGACAGCCAATAAGCACATCCGTGGGAGCGTTAGCACGCATTCATTGCGTATGTGCACAACTGCCAGCGCGTTGGTGCGCACTCGGTTTTGCGTCTTTGTGATTGTATGCGCAAAATAACAATGACTTTAAGCGTATTAGATGCGCCCAGGTTCTGGAGGCTCATCTGGCTTCATTAATGTCGATTGATTTTTATATCAAAATTTACAAGCGATTTTATGAAATATTCAAGAGATTTTCACTTATTTTGCTATAAGCTGAACACAATCACTGATATTGATGAGTGATATAAAACAACTAACGAATGTGCTTGATTGTGATAGGCAATCTATTACCTCGGTGGGCTCAAAATGACTATTACCCTCAGCTACGCTTCGGGTAATAATCATTTTGAGCCCACCTCGGTAATAGATTTGACTATCACAAGAAGCCCATTCGTTAGTTGTATACTAACGTATTAATTATTTTTAAACGCATTCCAAAAATTCCTAACGCTAACGCAAGCACGTTAGGAAACATTAACGCGTTTTCCCTTTATTTAACGCATTTCAATAATTCCTAACGCTAACGCAAACGCGTTAGGAAACACTAACGTTAATGCTAGCGCGTTAGGGATTCCACACACTGACATAACATTACTTATCAATGTCAAAACTATAATTCTCACATCACAATGTTTCTTTTGACTACTACTGTAGGTATATCTCTTCTTCCATTTTGTTTTTGTTTCACATACATGTAACTAAACATATGTATAAGTAATCAATCATGCCAAAAATGTTTCGAGTATTAAACGTATGATTGACACACAACATAGATCATATTATATCAAAATCAACATACATAATGTACCATCACTAGGTCCAACAAGGAATACCTGTAGATGGAAAACATATAGAATGTAGCGGTATACTGTGTAAGAAATAAATGTAGAATACATGCTTTTTTACGAAATGTGAGACAAATTTACTCTTACAGTAATGTCAACAATTTAACATATCATCATGTATTCTTGTTAATTATCAATTTTTGTTTACCTTCTTAACTAAAAGTTCAGTGCAATTTCTCATTCACAGCGATTCAATGTGAATTAAATGTCCATTCTGTGTTACTAAAACTATCAAAGTTCGTCCATGTTGTTATTCTTAGCGTCCAAAAGTTTCCAAAACACAATGAGTCCATTTTACTTTCAATCACCATTCAACAGCTATCAATTCAATTTATTTTAAAGAACATAACTTCCGCCGCTACATGTACGTGGTCTTTTCCACAAAAGTCCTGTCATCGTCAACCTCCGCCCTTCATTCGTGGCCGACGTCTAGCACCACGCCGTTTCGCTCCAGTTCCAAACCCTGGTTGTCGAACAGCAGTAACGGGAGGGCCATCCTCCCACCACCCATCACGAGGAGTCTCTTTCATAGAGTGATCTTCGCCAACAGCGGAGTGCGCCACCTCACCCTCATAATGACTTACTACCTCCAGCAAATCTACCTTCCTGCACAAAAGCAGGTCTTCCACCCTGGGAAACGTCACAAATGTCCCAATATCGAACGCCGTAGTAACAACTCAGTGGCTCGTGCTCACACTGTCAAACAAAATGCTCTTAATTCAAAACTAGAATCCCTGGCACTTTATCCCCCACAGTGCAACCCGTATACAATTAAACCAAGTATACACAAACTCACTAAGCACGTACTATATACACAGACTGCACGGGCAAATCCACCGTCACAGCGATCGACCCACAACAATCGGCGCGCGCATAACCGATTACTGTATACACCGTAGTATGCACGCCTGAGTCGCGATGTACACTAGCGAATGGGAAACTGTATGGCCAAGTATGCCCAAAAGTCACACTGCCGTATAGCAGTAGTGACTTCACTAACCCCCCTTTTTGGGGTTAGTTGTAAAGACTATTGTTCATGAATGATTTCTTATTTTGTATTTTCTCACCTAACTTTGTAGATCTTGCTAGATGGCCGATGAAAAATTCTCCATTTGATGGCGTCACGTTGCCCCTAGCTAAATTGAAATGGGCTTCAATAATTTTCGTTGGTCCTGCTTGCACGTCAACACAGCATCACCGCACACGTGAAAATGGCATTCACTGTGCAGCTAGCGCATTTTTACATACGTCATCAATCATACGAACTTGTTTTGGTCGGAAGCAAGGCTCATCATCGACTGTTAAAACTGCAAAGTAAAAATGTATAATTTAATTTAATGTGTGTACGTTTTTTCATAAAAAATAAATATATTCCATCGTATTTCATTTAATTCTATTAAAAAATCAGTCGTTACAATTTTTAAATCCATATTCTTTAAAAGTTTGAAAAACAACAATTCGCAAGCAAAATACGGTAGTTTCATCTCAAGCGCACTCAGTGGCACACACTTTATTTCCGATTTGACAGGCATACAATAATGTGCGTAAGTAATTTACAACGTATCAATTCATGGCTGGACGAAGACTACCTAACGAAAGGTCATTTCAGCAACACACTTTTCACGGTACTTCCGTCGCAAGCGTGTGCGATGATCAGCGCTCGACGCGACTGCATGGCAAATGAACGTGAAATATTGGCTGATTCATAGCAAGAAAAGTGGGTAAGTATCAAAAACACATCTTTCAATGATTTAATTTCACCTTATAGATTACAAATGTCATGTCATAAGTGGAATGAATAAACGGGGAGAAACCCTACCTTACGTTTTGATGTAGGTGGGGATGTGGGTACCTGTATAGGTACCCACATGTAATGGGGATGGTAGTATGATACGGCGGGATATTAACAGGCAAGATCAATTCAAACACACATCACAAATAATCGGCAATTATTACCAAAACTTGCAGAAACACTACAAATTCTTCCGGCTACAAGCCCCCATGTTATGAGTTGATGATGATTGGAACCTCACAACCACCAAACTCTCCCGAGTTCCTCTCAAAAGAGACACAAAAAGAACACACAAAACTGCCGAGATGTTGCTTTCAATGAAACCATGTTAAAAACAGTTACAAATCAACGTCGCGTGCCTATGGCACGCTTAATTACATCAAAGCGTCTATGGGTCGCCGTCACAATACTCACGACTAAGTAAAAATCATGTTTTCATAAAACAGCCGTTAAAACACAAAAGGGAACTTTCTTAAGATTTGAAGCCGTCGCCGGCTTCGGGGTTAAAACACCCCGTCGTAGATGGCGTTATTCCACCCGGGGCCGCTGAATTGAATTCCCCTTGGTGGTCGACGGAGCTTGAATTGGCTCCGTCTGCAGCCAAGGGCGGGTAGGTTATGATATGAATATGGTTCGGGCCTCAACATTCGTTGAGGGCTTTGTTATTTACCCCCGAGTGAAATCCGGGCCTCCCCGAAAAATACGGGGTTTCCCTGGATGACTCCGAAAACTCTCTCGGTTAGGAGTTGAGTGCGCACGTTTCTATGAAAACACGGCCTCATTCCATCGCTAGAGCCAGTCGAGACTAGTCGATATATTAGAGACAGATACTATAGATAGTTAGGAAATCAGTACGAGAAGTGAATCGTGTTTGAAGTTGGAATCCGGTGTCCCGTTCAACTCGAGTGTTCATCTTTGCTGCAGTTCGATCGCAGTAGGTGGTTTTGCTTAGGGCTTTTTAGTATTGGGGTTTTGAGTGCCAGTTAGGATAGGGTTAGGAGTTGGAAAGCGAATTCGACCCGGGATCCCTCGGACAAAGCCCAGTACGGAGGCCAGCCAGCCACCACGCCGGAGATACGGTCGTGAGACTGTGCGAGCAGTGGTGACACCACGAGTGAGACGGAACAGGTGGGTGTGTGATACTAGTTGTGGGGTGCATGCTTGTTAGTTAGTAGTCAGTATAATAGTAATGTATAAAGTGTCATAAACGCAGCAGAATATTTATATTGCCACCGTCGGCTGGCGCAACAGGCGACGGCCAACGGCAACATAGTGGCGCTGCAAATTACTCGTTAACCCGGCTTTTCAAGAATTGGAGGAGGGGAAGGTAAGTTGTGCCGTGAAATTATTATTTATATCGATTTGTGGTCGAATTAAATACTTATTTTTTCGTATTTTGCGCGTGCGAAAGGAACGCACAGCCGTGGATCGCTTTTTACAATTTTTGAAACAAATGCAAAGGGTCCCATTGGATTTCATTTTTGTCGTGTTTATGACATTTGTCAGACGAAAGTACGTCGTGTTTTTTCCGAAGTGTGTTGTGATTTTATTTGCACGGTAGCGTGAAGTTTGGATTCGTACTGAGATTACATTCAAAACTAGAAGGCCGACAAAGTCAGCATACCCACGCCTCCCATTAGCCCTGTTCTACCCCTTCGTCGGCCTCAACCCTGTTTTGCTTACCGATGCATCCTAAAAACATAGTTTATGTGCACGCTGGAAAACCTATGGGCGCTGCCATGTACGGTACGCGACCGGCCTTTCCCGTAACATTTTTCTTGATTTTTCTGTCGAGTTGTCTTATTGGCTTACTGAGACATCTCTCTGATTCTTTATCCAATCAGAATAGTTATAAGATGTTTTAACAAAAACGGCTACGATCAGCTGATCGTCAGCTTTCAAATGATATACAAATCAATGGACAAATTTTTTTTGTTCAAGACTTTAGTAGGCCGCGAAGATTGGGTGAAAATGCAAGTAAAAAGAGCCAAATTTCAAGGTTATTTTCAAATTTAAATATTCAAATTTCTAGAGTTTTTACATAAATAAGGTTTTCATGGAAGTAATGTTCTTTGTTTATATTTTCATCATCATATTGACAGTTGCAACTCTTAAATGTCAGTTTTTAAGCTACAACTTTCTGAAGTTAGGAGAAAAATATCAAATTTTCGAAAAATTCGGACAGCCGCATTTTTATTGCACTTTATATCGACCGTGGAAGGAAATACGGACATACACGATGTGTTTTAGGAAAATTAGATATGTATTTATAAATAATTCACAAACAACTTGTCGTTATTTTGTTTTATTTTCTAGATATAAAATTAACAATTCACTCTAAAAGCAGCTGAAGCAACATTCGTGCGCGACTCCATTGGGAGTTTAGCCATGTCTATCGGCGTGGCTATCCTTCGCCATTACATGTTACGCAAATTCCAGCATGAATCTAAACCAATGAGTGCGCGGAACTCACTCACGCCGTCACAGAGTTATGAGCAACAAACTCGGTAATTTATTTATTATCTGATTATGAAATTACATTTAAACTAGTGAAATCGATGTCAGATTTACTATTTAATCCAGGTAAGATGTTTTATCTAATTTATTTCATTTTAAAAGCTGTTATTTCGTGTTATTCGAAAAGTTCGACGGTAAATCAATGACGAGGGGCAAAGCACGTGAAATTATTCAGACCGCCGTAAGCAGCTGGATAGCGATGCCGACGCGCTCGGGTATGGTCTTACGCGCAGAACCGTATGATTTGTTGTTCATGAGATTTACGGCTAACAATTTTTCTGAGGAATTTAGCTAAAAACTGACCATTTAAGAGTTGTAACACCCATCAATGAAATCAAGAACAGGTCCCAAATATTACATTTATGACACTCGCTTTGTCGGGAAAACTCTAGGTTTTTCAATATTTCGTCTTAAAAATAGGCTTTTAATTCATCCGTGAAAGCCTTTTTGTCATATTTAACCCCTTTTTAAATGTCTTATATAAATGTGAATATTCAGTTAAATTGAATACAAACATATCGATAAGAAAGAGTAGGATAAGAAGTTTGTTGTAAAATGATCCATATTTCTTCCACAATGCTGAATTTCTAAATAAAAGAGAAATTATGAAAGCTAGATTGAGTTCCGAGTTCAAATTGACGCAACGTTAAGCGGTACGAGTGCTCGCAGAGTTTACACTAGATCATTGCACGCGCAACGCCGGAAATGCGCGACGCTGATTGGTGCCAGCAAACACTGTTGTGTCATTGGGGTATCATGGCAGCGAGCATAGAACTTCCATACGTTGTGTACAACGTGCACATACGTGCTATAACGTGCAGATATTATTTAGGCACACACGTGCATTAAATACATACTCAAACTTCAAGGTTCCACAGAATTTGCAGGGGTCAACCAATCATCACCAAAATCTAATCGATTCTTCCATGTCACTATCCAAACATTCCCTGAAAATTTGGTGCAAATCCGTTCACCCGTTCTCTAGTTATCATGTACACAAACAAACAAACAAACAAACATACGGAACCCTTTACATAACCCCCTGCCGATTTCATCGGCGTGGGTAATCACCACGTGTGTGATGTCGCAGCGAGTGGGCGAATTCGTCGCACGCTCGATGTGTGTATTGTAGACATAGGAATTTGCTGAGTTGGTCGTTTGTATCGCGTATACATGTACGGGAGGGCACTGTGGATAACGTTTTGTCCGCAGCGCAGTATAGGGTGCAACGCGCGCGCCGTTGTTTAGGGCATCAGCGAATTTACGGGACTTTCCCCGAAGATATATAAATAGCGGAAAGGATAAGAAATGTATTTGTTAGCTATAGTTACATGTGATTGTGGTTTGAATGCGAGAGTGACTGTAAAAAGAACAGTATTATTACCTTGTTGGAGAATGTTTGATGATGGTTGAGTGTCTGTTGTGGTGATTAAATTCTTGTTGGCTGATTTTTGTGTGGGTGAAAAAGTGTTTAGTTGTACTGAGTAAGCCCTTGCTGTGAGTGTGATTGTATTGTTGTACTGAGGTGAGTGGGGCTTGTGCGACTAAAGTCAGGGAATTTAATTAAAGAGGCAAAATAGCCTTATAAATTGTGGGCTTAATAAGAAAAGTCTTGTTTGATTTAGGGTTTGTTTAATATTGGCCAGGAAGCCAAATATATTGATTGAAAATTGAGTAGGCGCCTAAATCTGGTGCCGGTGATTTTGTGAGAAAGATATTTAGTGGATTTATATTTAGATATAGATTAAATTGACTTAGGGGTATAGCTTGTCTGTATAGTCCGCCTATAGTGTTCTATTTCGTCCGCGGTGGGATCACCCGACATTGTAGACATTGGGTGGATTCAGCATTCTCTCCCTTATTGATTGTTTTGAAAGGCAGATAGCCATTTAGTGTATAGGAAATTTGATTTAGAATTTGTGCACTCTAAATTTATTGTGCAAATAAAATTGGGATTGATTTAAATAAAAGAGTATTTTAGTCTGGAAGAAGACAATAATTTAGTTGGTTAAAAAGAACATTGAGAATTGTTCTTTTAGTGCTTGCAGTGAATGTGGTGCATGTGATTCGAAGGATAATTGGTAGGTGTATGCGGTATGTTTGGGGTGTATCGGTAGTTACATTATATAACGCTGCCGAACACCAGGATTGTTTGAAGGTGTGAGATTCAACCTGTTTAACCTTTTTCAACTTCCTTTCTTTTCAGAATAGGAAATTACAGGTTTGACACTATCTTCAAGCGAATAATTTTATAGATTTAGTGACACTCACCGCAGAGTTCTACGTCCTTTCGCGATTAATTCTCACTCTGAACAATTCGCGTAGAAATTAAATTTCTGAACAATTCGCGGAGAGCTGATTTATTGGACCGTTAGGACAGCGTGATTTGTGATTTTGGGTGATTCTAGAGATATAAATATTGGTTTGTCATCACCTGATTACTCCCTTGAGTGATTTTTGTTTATGATTAATTAATATACATATTATTCATACTTACATGAATAATATTATAATACTTTATAGCTCTCTTTAGCTGTAAAGCAGTCACACATACGGAAGACGATTTTGGTGTTTATTATAACTTTTAGGACTGTATAGCAGTGAGTGAGAATTAATTATATCGCTAGCAACTTTTTGAATTAATTGAGATAAATTCCTAGCGATTAGAGATTAACTCACATACACCATGGCTCGACTGTCATTAGCTACATGCCAGTATGCAGATTTACGCCGAGTCGGACTTCCACCTACATCTGCAGGATTATTGTTGGAGATTCGAGAAAGGCAGGGGGTAATGATGGCGGCTGAAGCGTTATATGAACTCCCCGAGCTTCGTGCCTTTTCTCGGCACTTTCTTCTGGGAATGGATACTGCCCAGCCGCCACCGCCGCAACAAGTTCCCCCGCCCCCTTAGTCCATGCTATCGACGCCCAGGGGTCCACCCCCGAATCGGGGGCCCTCCCCTATGACACCAAGGACGCCAGCGCCACCTGCAATGTCGTCTACACGGCTTCCAGGATTGGACACACCGGAGCAACAAGAATATGGACATGGTGCTTATGAACAATTTGTTGACGCTCCAACCCCTGTGCGTAATCGAACACCTACGTCCACTTCGGGGGCTGGAGGATCGCGCCGAGTAAACACCGATGCACCTTGGGGGTCTGCCCAGCCGTCTGCACCCCTGCAGACCACCACCCTGAGACAGGTCCAGCTCCCCCGTTCCATTACGTTTGATGGTAAAGGGAGTTGGAAAGCGTTCTTCATGAAGTTCACGGCGTATGCCAGCCAACAAGGTTGGACGTCAGTGGAACGCAAGTACCAACTCTGTTTCAGTTTGGAGGGTAAGGCTTCAGATTATTTCAGTGTGTTGATGGAGCGCGAGCCCAGGCTCCCATTTGCCGAGATAGTGGACCGTCTGGAGATGAGATTCGGTAGCCATATACTGCCGGAAACATCGCAATTTGAGTTTGCGGGTACCCGGCAGGCTAGCCAAGAACCCCTTCGGGACTGGGCCAACCGGCTAACTGATCTCGCTCTGGAGGCTTTCCCGGGACTACCGCAATATTACATCCAACAGCAGGTTATCATGCGGTTCTGTTCGGGTTGCCTTGATCGCGACGCAGGACTACACACCTTGAATCAGAAACCAGACACGCTGGAAAACGCCCTGAATATCCATGAATGGTACCAACAGTCACATCGAGCCATTTATGGACGGATACGGCGTGAAATCAAATTCAACGCTGTGGACGGGAATGCATTCATGCATGAAGAGGCCGGTGCTTACCAAATGAGCACTCAACAACCACGCCCTATTCCCCCAACCAGTACACCCACCCCCCTGCCTTCTATGGACACTCGGGTGGGGGTAATGGAAAAGAGAATAGACGTTGTGGAAACTAAAATGGATTCCCTGACCAGTGCAATGGATCGATTAACAACCGCCGTTAGTAAGATCATTCCAAGAGACACCAACCGGGGCCTTCCCCGGCCACCCGGCCCGGGAGTGCAGTGCTATAACTGCGGCGCTACAGGGCACTATAGCCGAGATTGCCCGGAGCCTCGCAGGAATCCAAAAACGGTTGGCTACCTGGACGTTGAATCGGGAAACGGCAACGGGCCGGTGGAAGAGGCCAATCCTCGGCCCATACCCCCGCAGGCCACGAACCAGAAACAATAGGGTTAGTCTATGAGCCGAGGCCGAAAAAAATCAATTTGGCTGCACCCCTCGGACGACCAATTATTTCTGGTATCATTGTAAAGGTATAAATCTCAACTATCCGAAACTGGAATTTCGACCCCAAAAAGTTGCACGTTACCATGGCAACGCCGTTTTTGTGACGCATGGTCAAATACATCCCCAGAAACGGTGGATTCCACTGAAAAACGAAACGTCGACACAAAATGAAACATTTTGACATCCAGTCATCATAGGTTTATGATTTTTTCAGGGATTAAAGAATGTTGTGCCCCCTATCAGATTCTAGAATATCAAGTACGAAACATTATTGCTAAGGTCATTAGGGGTCATTAGGGGTCAACTCAAGGTCAGTCACATAATCCTTACTTCTAATTGCATTAATATTTGTATGTAATTCCTGGAAACTCACATTACTCTTGCAGTGTATATTGCTAAATGTGATTCCCTCGGAAGGCATGAGGTCCAGGAATCCATATACACCATTTAAGGCTAAATTGATTAACCGTTGCTATGGCAACTAGTTTGATGTGAATGCTGCAAAGTGTGTTAAATGCGCAATAAGTGAGAGGCGAGAGCGAACATTTTAGATTGTAATATATACCCGGATGGATTAAAGCAACCACATACCTCATTTTAAAGGGAATTGTCTGAAGTTATTGAAAATAACAACCTTAATTGCCGCAACTTGAATAATCACCATGGAAACCAGTGCTGAATAGACCACGCCCCCTTTGACAAGTTATCAAACTGGAATTTTACAAATTACTATGTTTACAAATGATGCAACCATTGTAGACATAACAATGTGTTTTCCTTTGAAGAAATCACGATAAATGGAAAGGCAGAATGCTCCCTGATCGTCAAACATGAATTTGAAGTAAATATCAATCATGTAATATTTTCTAGCAACATACATTTTCCCTAGCAACCAATGCATACTTCTGTACACGCTTGATTCTTCATTATGTTACATGCCTCTTGGAGAAAGAATAGATTCCATTGTGGTGCGATTGTTTGGCGAAATAGTCAAATAAAGCCCATATATTTTTGAACTAGCCACAATTTTCAACATATACATAGGTCCATAAATGTGTGAAGGATAACACACTTTAGGTCCCCTATAATCCAATTTGAGGGTTTGGCAGAATCCAAGATGGCGTCCCAAATGGCCGACATTTTTAATTTTCTTCCACTTGTTCCCTCATAGACAAGTTGGAAAATTCATTAAAGTGTCTAAATATATGTTTTAGATACGAGCAATCTTTTAAAACGATCGTATGAAGGTTTCAAGTTCAAGCAAAAGTCTAATCCAAGATGGCGGCCATTATACAAAACAAAATGGCCGCCGTGGTAAAGTGAAAATTCCATAACTTTGCTTCTAGACATGTTAGAATGTTCAAATAAGTGTCCAAACATATGTGTTCGGGTACAACGATCATTTTGACGTATATACCGAGGTATTCTAAGTCAAGGAAGTGTCCTAATCTAAGATGAAAGCCATTATAGGTTTCAAAATGGCCGCCATAACAGGTATAAATTCGCTTCTAGACAAGATATAAAGTTGAAATAAGTCTCTAAACATATGTTTTTAGATTCAAACAAATCATATACGTATATGTACACTCTGATATACAGCCTTGGGAACAATTTATTTGACCAAGCACTTTTTTTTATCAAATCTTTTGAAGTATTACATTAATTTGTCTATTTTATAATATTTTAAAGAAAATAAGTTAATGACATACCAAATGGGGTATATAGTTAATGGTGTTAGAAATACCTACCACATATTTTCTGCCTTTAATTTGATAAAAAAACATAATTTGTATAAAAGTTGTATGTCCATTCCTTACATGTATATTTAATACATAGTGCAAAATTTGATGATTTGTTTCCCTGTAAGTTGTGATTATCCATAGAATGGTCTCTCCAGTTCCTAGTGTGACCTGTAATAGCACTTTTATTCAGGGTAAGAGATACCAAGTGACATTTAACTCATATTTGGATGCTGAATGCCTGTGCTTTAGCAGTATACCAGGATAGAGGACATCTTCACCTGGTTTTACTTCTTTGATAAGAGCGATTGACTGTCACTCGGCAACTCTGATCACAAATTGATTTACTTATAAACAAGCCCTAAGGAGAATGGACACACCTTTCTAGGATTTTAAGCACTACTTACTCCCCGGGGAGTTGGAAAAGTACGCAATATCATTGTGTTGGTTTGAAATGTACCTGATGACCATGGGTACTAATAATTTAAATAATTATTTAAGTGCAGTAGAGTATGTATTTATTGTAGCTGTGCTATATAAATGTTCATATTATTATTATTATTACAGAAAAAAACTTACAGAATAACTAGTGTATAAAATGCATACATTTTTATGGTAAAAATCCATACAGTTATTCATACAATTCATGTTTTCTTCAGATTGATGACACAAAGTATGTTGTAGGCATTCCATTTCCAATTGTCTATATCCCCTTAGATATTGTATGAACTTTTGTTAGTTTGTATTTTAATATTTTGTATTTTGTATTACTTTGTTTATTAAAGTGACAGAACAGTGTGAACAATCTAAACAATTTATCAAAAAGTGTTAGGTGTAATAATTGTTTCCAAGGCTGTATCATGTCAATGACGTAAATTTAATTAATAATGAATAAAATTAAGAATCACTATGGAAACCAGCACTAAATAGACCACGCCCCCTTCCATGACAAAACAAATGTAATTTGGCAAAAAAAAGATATATTTACGAATGGTGCAATGCTTGTAGATATAAATAAATGTGTTTTTCAATGATGAAATTACTAAAAATGGAAAAGCAAAATGGTGTCTGGCCGTCAGACATTACTTTGAGGTAAACATAAATCAAGTATAGTGTTTCGTAGCAACATAGATTTTCCCTAGCAACCACTGCAAACTTCTGTATAAACTTGGCTTTTTATTTTCTGAGGGGATTCATTTCTCATAACTAAATAAGAAATGCCGACTCATGTTTAAACTTGATGAACTTCATTTTATATTTAAGTGATCAAAACAAACAACTAACCCTTCCTACCATAATGCATTGAGATGTATGTTTGTTCGTCTACGTTTGCCTTACCAAACACCAAATTTCAAAAATTGTGATAAAGCTACTTCATAGAGCATTCAACTAATTAAAATATAACACTTGTTTAGGTTGAAAAATGTTTTCAGAAATTGTGAAAGTTTATAAAAATAGAGAAATCGTAAAACCATTAACCTTGGTCCACGGCGAATTACCGTTGATTACACGGTCTTGCATGACCTTTGCCTTAGGTTTCCATAATGGGCAGTGGAATTCTAAAGGCAAAACACGACAAAATCATGCAGTAGCCAAAAGCTCCAATTGTTCCAGGGTTCTACATAGAGGTGCTTGTCTCAGCAATTGGGGCATTACTGGAGCTTCCTTTCCTCTCCAGCTTGGCCACATGGACATTGTATAACAGTGTAAACTCTATCAATATAGACTGAATGGTCAGGGAAAGGTCACAAACTTGAGTTTCAGATGAATTTGCTGGTAGTTAATTAATATATCGGTGCCACTTGGTGAAGTGCTGTTCTTCTGACGTATAAGGTATAGCAGATGGGTCTACGCGACGTCACATACACATTATGTCAAGTTCAATGTTGTTCAGGTTTGGGTTTAGGTTACCGGTTTGGCATACAATAGTTTTGCAGACGATGCGGTTGGCAGTTTGCTCGGATATGGGCCACATATGCAGGCGTCCGCAGGTCTGAATAGGCCCAAGTGGTGTGAAGACTGTTGAGCATACCCCAATCTCCGCATGATAGGTGTGCAAAATGTGTTAGCTTCATTTTGGGAGTGACTGCACATTTAGAGGACCAAGAGGCAGTTGCAATATGTCTTTCCGTGACCTATGGGTGCTGATATTCCCATTTTGAATAGGCTGACATGGTGACTAGAGTAGCGCAGGCGTTGGTGACCCACATGCGCGTGCTGGGCAAGTACCAGACGAAGGTGATTGGGGTTAAAGAGTGCCTTGGTAACTACTTACCTATTGAGATGCTCTATGTGAATCACCCAGAGTGTAAATCTGATGGGCACATTAATCCTCAAGTTAATCTCGTGGTCTCAACATTGAGTGTGACATCTAATTTACATGCATGGGCACTCGATTCAGCACGAAGCTTGGATGTTTTCATAATATGTTGTCTTATAGATAGGGCTATGCCTATGCCCAAGGATGGAGTAGACTGATGTACATTTCATGCCACAAGGGCCGTCAATACAGCATACACAGTTGTTCCTTGATAAAAGTTGGCATGTAGGTAGTCAAGGTGATATTTGTAGGTCAACTGCCTGTCTAGCTTTACCCTGCAATATGTTGGAGAGCAGAGTAGACCCATTGATGTAACTATGAGCATGAGATGGAAGCATGGGCGTCGATACTTACGTAATACCCATTCATCAGAGGGGGATGGATGAATGGATCACCCCCCCCTGATCAATGGGTATCAATGACAGATCGACGGCCGTGTATGGAAGTTTGCTTCATTGGCGAATTGCAGTCGGTTTGCAGCGCCCAGCGTTTGTGTCAAATGTTTTAGTAAGTTGCTATTAGGGCCATGTCCGTTGTCAGAGTATCATCTCCGTTTGAGCAAAGGTTGCCTTAGCAGAAGGTGGCAAGATCAACTGCATAGCAGTATTGATGTGATGAAGTCTTGGTTGATGTACTTATTGCAAGGAGCAACGGTTCCATTGCCGTGAGGCGGGCCGTTCCTAAGATAACGAGAATGATGGAACTTTCGTCAGTTGTAGAGGGGGTGGATGCTGGTGATTGAACCCGCTAGGTGGCGGTCATGGGCCATCGGAAGGAACTTTATGGTAAGACCCTGGTGTATCACATTCTTGTCTGCATCATCCATTAGAGCAACAAGGGTGTGGATAAGCAAGAGAAGGTGACACTGTTATAACTCACTGGCAGGTTTTGTGCATTTGGCAGGATCTCATTCATGCTGTCAGCTTAGGCCTAGTGACGATACAGAAGCATCCGACTCTCCCAATAAATTGGGTGGATCAGTTAATGTTATTACTATGTAATATTGCATGATAAACAGCCTTGTCTTATACACGCATGGTACCAGCATATAAGATGGCAAAATCTTGACCTCTCCTCCCAAGCTACAATCCCAACGTATTTTGCAATTTTGTATGGAACAATAGTGATCTGCAAGATGCTATTAAAGTCCCTCGAATGCTGCTAGTAATAAAATCCAAAATAGTTTGCGCTCGTCGTTTCTATACTGGGAAGCCTCATAACACAAGATTTGTTAAACCTGGACTGGCTAACATTCTGATAAAAGGAGTGCTCCTTGCAGTGTTATACATGGGAAACACCACAACTGATCCCTCAGGATACACAAGCTGGTAGCTGAAGCTATACAGCGCATAAAATGGAGAGTATTCACAATCTGGATAGAGACATCTTGGAGATGAGGACGTTGATTACATATCGCTACTGAACATGCTTAGGGAGATGCGCCACCAACCCAACATTTAAAGGACTCGATATTACTTACACAAGATGTATGGTGACTTCTGGGCCAGTCCTGATGGCCTTATGAAGGTGTTCATGGGGCCCATATCCCCTTACCATTCAAAATGGTCTCTATTCTTCACAAGTTCATTTGGGGTCGACATGTGAAAGGAGCCAGACTTCATCTATCATTTGTCTGGCTATTCCTGCCATACATGATCGCATTTGACCATGTCAATTATGAGAGGTATATAGCAAACTATATCATGGGCAGATATATCGCAGTTGCCAGTCGCTCATCCGAATTCCCATGCCCACCATTCTCAAGGAGGCGATCGATCGTGACCAGTTTAGTAGTGAAGAGACCAGAGTGATTTGTGTATATTTGTATGACGTTGTAATATACACATAGGCATGATAAGGGCATAAGTTATATAACATCTAAATTGGGGGTAAATATTGCAAACTATCATATAAATTATGAAATCTATACCAATGATTTAAAGGTTATTATTATGCCGGTTTGGGCTATATTCATCATCATTAAATCAAGTTCTTTGTCACTTCTCATTAGTACGTCTTGTGCGTATGGATAATAATCAAATTCTTGAGTACTGCCGAATCGCGACAACAAGTATCATGTTGATTCTCTCCACACAGCTAGACAAAAGCGATTGGATTGTAATAAACTTAAGAGGCTCTATAATTGAACCTTTCGATGCAGTATTCGGTTTCATACATTCCCTGTAACTGAAATCGTTACGTTTAACCACTAACTTCAAGTTTGTAACATCTTGAAGACTGGTGGTTATACAAACTTTGATGTTCTAGGGGCCATTTTGAACACCATAATGACATGCATTTTGAACCTTAAAATTGCTGCCATATTGAATTAGAATACGTCCTTGACTTGATAAATGTAGGTATATACGTAAATGATTTTCTAATACTTTGAAACGCATGTTTAGACACTTATTTCAACTTTACATTTTGTCTAGAAACGGATTTATATCAAGTATGATGTTTCTATGGCGGCCATTTTGAAACCTATAATGGCTGTCATCATTGATTAGAATACTTCCTTGACTTAACACATCTTGGTATATGATTTCCTTGTACCTGAACACATATGTTTGGACACTTATTTGAACTTTCTAACCTGTCTGGAAGCAAAGTTATGGAATTTTCACTTTCCAACGGCGGCCATTTTGTTTTGTAAAATGGCCGCCATCTTGGATTAGACTTTTCCGTGAACTTGAAACCATACGATCGTTTTAAAAGATTGCTCGTATCTGAAAACATATATTTAGACACTTTAATAAACTTTCCAACTTGTCTATAAGGGAACAAGTGGAAGAAAATTAAAAATGTCGGCCATTTTGGACACCGTCTTGGATTCTGCCAAACCCTCCAATTGGATTATAGGGAACCTAAAGTGTGTTGTTCTTCACACTGTTCTGGACCTATCTTGGAAATTGGGGATTGTTCAGAAAAAATTCAGAGAAATTATTTTGCCAAGCTATTGCACCACTATGGAATCTATTCTTTCTCCAAGAGGCATGTAACATAAAATGAAGAATCAAGCGTGTACTGAAGCATGTATTGGTTGTTGCTAGAGGGAATGTATGTTGCTAGGAAATTCAGACAATTCCCTATAAAAAGAGGCATGTTGTTGCTTTAATCCATCCGGGTATATTACAATCTAAAATTTTGGCTCTCGCCTGTCACCTATTGCGCATTTAACACACTTTGCAGCATTTACATCATACTAGTTGCCATAGCAACGGATTATCAATTTAGCCTTAAATGGTGTATATCGATTCCTGGACCTCATGCCTTCCAAGGAAATCACATTTAGCCATATACACCGCACGAATAATGAGTAATGTGAGTTTCCATTAATTACATACAAATATTAATGCAATTAGAAGTAAGGATTATGTCACTGAACTTGAGTTGACCTGTAATGACCCCTAATGACCTTAGCAATAATTTTTCGTACTTGATATTCTAGAATATGATAGGTGGCACAACATTCCTTAGTCCCTGAAAAAATCATAAACCTATGATGACTGGATGTCAAAATGTTGTATTTTTTGTCGACATTTCGTTTTCAGTGGAATCCACCGTTTCTGGGGGATGTATTTGACCATGCGTCACAAAAACGGCGTTGCCATGGTAACGTGCAACTTGTTATGGTCGAAAATTCCAGTTTCGGATAGCTGAGACTTATACCTTCAAAATGATACCAGAAATAATTGGTCGTCCGAGGGGTGCAGCCAACTCCATTTTTAAGCCACTTTTCAGGTTTTGGCTCATGGACTAGGTGTACGAATATCGAATTAGACATTTCTGGAGTCACCCCTCAGAATAACACACAAACCATAGAGGGAAGTTATTCCGCTCATTCGGCCGATTATAATCACTATTCGGAGGGGACAATCTCACATTCAAATCCCCCTACAGTGAATTTGGAGCTCCCTCCCAATGTGATCAATGCTGTAGTGATTTCCTTGGCCGATTACGTGGACAAATTAACAGCCTCCAACTCACGGGACGAAGTTATTGATGGCTCACCCCGTGTGAGGTCTTCACAAGACACTCGCGCAGAGCCTTCACCAATTCATCGTCCCAATGATCCCTCTGTGGCGCGAATTTCATTTCCCGAAGTAACTATCGGCTCCACACTTAATTATGGAGGGCCCGAACCTGGTATTGATTCACCAACCAGGGTCGAGACCTCCCTCACAGATACATTGAAACTCACCAACGACCTTAAAGCACCGATGCTTTGGGTCACGTCTACATCTACACCCACTCCGCTGGAACTGGATGCTACCCAGTCATACGACGATACTCACTCTATCCCCCGGTGTATTGGGGAAGTACAATCTACTTTTCAAGTGGAAAATGCACAACCTACAATTTTGGAGGCAGCGGAACCCGACAACAGCGGTCTCTCGCCGACTGTCATAAAATCATTGGAGTCGTTCACGACTACCCAATCGGGACGGCAGTTACCCGCTAGTTCTGCTGCTCTTCCCAATGACAGGGCAATTCAACCACACGCGGGTCCACCCCTCATTGATGTGGAAGGGGGGGAGTTGCGAGAGGTTGAAATTGCACCCACTGAGATGGAGATTGAAGCACTGCCCCATCCATCCACTGCGGATAGGGTGAAAGATTTAAATTTTGAGACTGTGAAAGACGATAGCCCGGCTGAAGGAATCACGATCCAACGGGTACGCTCGGGCTCTATGTTCAGCATACCTGTGCGGGTAGTGAATGTGTCAATCGACGCTATTATGGATATTGCGGCTGAAGTAACTATCATGTCCGATCGAGTGTATGAACAGTTAGACCCAGCTCCACCCGTGATACGGGAGGTGGCACTCAATACCGCTGGTCAGGACATGCGGATGAGAGCCAAGGTAGTAGGCCCGTTGGAGATTCAGTTAGGCAGGATCAAATTCATAGAGACTGTGTATGTAGCGCCAATTGAGGATGCGATGCTATTAGGGATAGATTTCCTCCGCCGCCATGCTATGAACATACATATCTGCGAACCCAAGCTGGTGATGGGTGAGGAGACTTTTCCTATGGCATTCGGCGCTCGTACCAGTCCAATGGATATACCGCCTAAGACGCCTCGCGTCGAACACTCTGGATCTCCAAAGGTCGATTGTCCAGTCACATTGAGCGCCGGACGCTCAACTGATGTCACTCAAAAGCAAAGTCGTCCAAATACAGCTCAAAAGCACGTGGAATTGGAAACCCTGGTGCGGACTGGCGCTCCGGAAGTGTCAGAGCCAGTCGGTGTTCCAAAGACTATCGCTACAGATCCCCCACAGCCATATGATGGTCAGTTACTATCCGTATCTGGAGTCTACACGAGGAAACGGGTTGTTGTCCCGCCGAACGTGGCCAAACGGATCACGGGGGTCATTGACCAACGGAGACGTACAAGTGCCCGATTTGTACTGCACGCGAGGGAACGACCCGATCCCCATCACGTGCGCTCCAAAGTAGGGGCATTCATTCGTACATCGACGGATGATCATATGATTTTTAGAAAGCGGGGCTCTCGTTAATTTATTCGGGACTGGTTCGAAAGCCACCCGACGAGTGCGCGCCGGCTCTATATGCCCTGGGCATTTAGCCTGGTTTCGTGCCGTCTGTCGTGGATGGACACCCGCCCACTAATATTCGTTTTGTTAATCTTTCGGTTTGGTGGGGTGTCCAGTCAATTTTGTTATTATCGTCCCCCGACTAATCTGTTTTGTTTATTGTCGCGCCGTAATGAAGTATATATTTTGGTCATTCCTTGATATTTGTGTGGCACGCTAGTGGCATTAATTAAAAGCGTGGATTTAGTTTGATAGTCTTGAGGGGACGATTCAAATTTGCGTATTATAAGTTGTGAAGTTGCGCTATACGCCCGAGCGTGGCGATTCTTAGATAGCGCTATAATGTTTCATATGCGAAACGCGTCCGGAAGTTTGTTTTAGGGATTTATTTGAGTTGGTAATATATTGATATTTGGGGTTTGGTGCTTTTGGATAGTAAGGGGCCCAGGTTTAGAGGTAGTAAATGCCTCTGTATTTTTGGCCCTGTTTATTTTTGATATATTACGTTAATGGCTCAAATTCGCCATGTGCATAAACTGTTATTTATGCCTTTGCATTTATGGCCCTCTCCAATTTTAATTAGCACCTTGAAAATTGGGTAATGGCTCGGAAAAAATGAGCGCACCCTTTAATTTGATATTGAGTTGGCACTCTGAAAAATAGTTTTTAGCTCGGAAAAGATGAGCTTAATATGGGATTAAAATGTAAGTGGTACCCCGAAGACAGGGGGACACTCGCGGTTGAATTTAGACGCGGTTATGTTAAATTTAGACGCGGTTAGGTGTACATTGTTTTTATATGTTTTGTATAAAGAATTGTAAAATCGCGTTGGGTGTTCGAGGCGGATACACTCAGCGTGCTCTTTGGTTTTTAGTTTGTTCTTGTGGTATTTGTCGCACAGGTCCCGCGCAGGTTCGATACCCTGGATTGCACCCGGCCAAGTGCAAAAGGGGAAGAACAGGTTAAGGGCGCCCGTGCTTAGTTAATTGTTGATTGAAGGTCGCCTGTACCGTTCCCGCAGGTGATTAGTAATCGTCGTAGAGGGGTCCCAATATAAGTTTGGTTTATTTAGGACTTGTCCTTTTGGAAGACGGGGACCTTTCTATGAAATTGGGGGGAATGAAGCCGTCGCCGGCTTCGGGGTTAAAACACCCCGTCGTAGATGGCGTTATTCCACCCGGGGCCGCTGAATTGAATTCCCCTTGGTGGTCGACGGAGCTTGAATTGGCTCCGTCTGCAGCCAAGGGCGGGTAGGTTATGATATGAATATGGTTCGGGCCTCAACATTCGTTGAGGGCTTTGTTATTTACCCCCGAGTGAAATCCGGGCCTCCCCGAAAAATACGGGGTTTCCCTGGATGACTCCGAAAACTCTCTCGGTTAGGAGTTGAGTGCGCACGTTTCTATGAAAACACGGCCTCATTCCATCGCTAGAGCCAGTCGAGACTAGTCGATATATTAGAGACAGATACTATAGATAGTTAGGAAATCAGTACGAGAAGTGAATCGTGTTTGAAGTTGGAATCCGGTGTCCCGTTCAACTCGAGTGTTCATCTTTGCTGAAGTTCGATCGCAGTAGGTGGTTTTGCTTAGGGCTTTTTAGTATTGGGGTTTTGAGTGCCAGTTAGGATAGGGTTAGGAGTTGGAAAGCGAATTCGACCCGGGATCCCTCGGACAAAGCCCAGTACGGAGGCCAGCCAGCCACCACGCCGGAGATACGGTCGTGAGACTGTGCGAGCAGTGGTGACACCACGAGTGAGACGGAACAGGTGGGTGTGTGATACTAGTTGTGGGGTGCATGCTTGTTAGTTAGTAGTCAGTATAATAGTAATGTATAAAGTGTCATAAACGCAGCAGAATATTTATATTGCCACCGTCGGCTGGCGCAACAGGCGACGGCCAACGGCAACAGATTATTCGTTTCAACAATTCAAAAGAAATGTGCATGTGATGTTTTGTTAAAAAATAATAATACAATAGAGAGATCAATTTTTGTCAACTATTTCAAATCCTCTTTCGTACATTTCAAAAAAAAGTGTAAGCATTTTTTGTGGTTTCTAAAATCATCGAATAAATGTTGGATCCCGCATTTATTTCGATCGGATATATGCATAAGTATTTTATCTGTTTCTAGATTGATTCGGATCAAAATATCACGTTATTCATCCGTCCGGTGAACGGACGGAAAAGTCCTTCAAACATTACCCAGCTAAAAAACAACTAATACTCGATTTAAAATGAATGTTAAAGGGATCTAGTAACTTTGTTGACATGTGCAAAAAGTGATGAATGGTTGATGCAATGTATATTGTTGTCCGCAGGGGGAAAATTTCAAGTCAAATGGACATTGCATGGCCAAGAAATGAGCGAAAATACAAAGTGATATTCACTAACTCACTGCACTCACTTATTGTTTCAAAACCCCACTGGAGTTTTTCTTATCTGAATACTTCGATCGTGCATATCTTTGTAAAGAAAGGGAAATTTGAAAAACCGAAGCCTGTTCCATGATTTTATTGTTAATACGAAAACAACAAGGTATGAGGGAACCGCTAGAATAAAAAAAATATTTTTAAGATTTGGACAATGTTACTAAGTCCCTTTAACGTTGACTGACTCCTGACACTCTTGATATATCAGGTTGAACTTTTACTTGCTTGAACACTGACACAATTTACTATTTTGCCCTTTTTATATATGTTTCATTGTCATGAAATATATAGATCAATGGCGTAGCGTTGTCGGACCATTTTGGGGGGAAGCAAAATTATTGGGGGGCACCCCTTAAGTATTCCTTTTTTTTCTTTAAAAATTTCCCCATTTGTTTCCTATTGTTTTTTCCAAATTATTATTATTATTATTATTTTTTTTTTTTTTGGGGGGGGGGGGGGGGAGGGCACGTGCCCCCATGCCCCCCCCCCCCCCCCCCCCGTCGCTACGCCACTGACATAGATTGTCTTAATGTTGTATTTGTAATAGTCGTTTTATCTGTGCTCTCTTCTTTCTCTCAGATTGGCGCCCATTTTTCAGAAGTTGGATACTTTTTGAGAAGGGTTGTGTAATTTATAAACAATGCAATTAACTACCACCACTTACGGAACCAGTAATATTTCATTGTTCCGTACGCGCCAAACATTTGCGAGTGCGCCACGCGTACGTTTGGAGACGTATACAATCCAGGACGATTCGTTCGCTCTGGACAAAGGTAGTCTTCGTACACGCAGACCCATGAACGCATGCTTTAGATTGGTGATGCGTTTTCCAATTATATTTTTTTTCTGGAAAGAAAATTTTCTGAACTTGATGGAATTCACTACTAAAGATGTTATCTTTTAGTTATTAGAATATTATTTTGGGGTGGTGGTACACTCTAAATCTAGTAACTTTGGTCATGTTCTGTTTTTAATGCTATATATTTGTTATTTAAATTAATGAATTTTAGTTAACCCCTGATAAATTAAAGAATCTATTAACATATCAATTAACATTTTCCAAATCCTTAAAATTCAATTATAATTCTAGCGGGTCCTTTATACGTTGTTGTATTCGTAGTAACAATACAAAACATGGGACAAGTTTCAGTTTTAAAATGTCCCTTTTGTAAAAAAAAAAGGATATTTACGATTGAAGTGTTCAGATGGTAGACTATCCACTGGATAGTCGTGACCGTGTACACAAAAAGTGTAATGAGTTAATAAATTCCACTTAGCATTTTTGCTGATTACCCAGCCATCATGGCCATTAGGTCCATTTAACCTAAAATGTTTACACAATACCCGGGGGACAGATTATATAACAACGCCATGCATTGTATCAACCATTCATCACTTTCTCCACAATTGTCAACAAAGTTACTATATAGATCCATTTAGCTACAAAATGTAAAGCCTGTTGGAATCTTTTGCTGTTATATAAAATACACAATATACCCTCTTTGAACTATATACAGTATAGTATAGTGTCAGTGACTTTTCTTCAGAACATAACAGTGCCTTAAATTCATCAGTTGTACCATTGTTGGGATACCATTCACCATTCGACATGTTCGACTGACAAAGAAATAATCCTCTTGGACTCAACTTCTAATACTAGCTAATAACCAACTCAACAATGGCCGGGAACAAGAGAAAGCTGATAATAAAGGACCTACTAGAGGAAGACGAGATTCTGACTGCGGTCAATGGCCTGGTATCGACGGCAGTTGATGCCAAAATAATTGAGATGAAAACGCTGATCGACATACAGAACGGAGACATCGATGATCTGAGCAAACCGCTAGAGTCCAGTCAGATACAGAAACTCGTCACTGATCTTAATAGCCAGGAGCAGTACTCCCGTATAAACGGCATCATGATCTAGGGCGTGAAGGGCCCGAAGGAGAATACCGATGCCGTCGTCTGCCAGATTGCGAAAGATCACCTTGCCACTGATCTGGACCCGAAGGTCATCGACCGGTGCCATCAGATCGGGAATCACTGGGAGCCCAGGAAGCCTGGCGGATCTGTCCCCCACGACCGATAATAGTCAAGCTAACTAGCTACAACTATCGACAGATGCTGATCGCGAAGAAACGAGCAGTGAAGAACACCGGGATGGGGATTCAGGAAGACCTGCCAGACCACAACAGCAAACTGCTCTCCGAAAGCCAGACATCATGCCAAAGTGGAAGCCGCCTAGTCCATTGACGGGTGAATCTTCCTCATCCATCGCTGGAGTACCAGGCGGCAGAACCCGAATAAAATCATCAGATGCAAAGAAGACCTAGACAGTTTGGAACTTTTATTAACTGCATCACAATTAGGTATGTGACCTTTCTTTATTTGAACAAACATTTTATACATAAACAATATACAATGACATATTAAAGGGTACCACCACCCAAAAATAATAATCTTTGTATATAAAGGTAACATCTTTAGTATTCCATTCCTTCAATAAGTTCACACACAAAAATTCAGAAAAAAATATTTAATTGGAAAACGCATCACCATTCTCAGCCATGCGGTCATGCGGTCTGAATGCGCAGACTATTTTGCGAGCAGAGGCAGCGGCGCTCTATGCAGAGCGAACGAATCATCCGGGATTCTATTGACGTACGCGTGAAATGCATTGGCGCACTCGCAAATGCCTGGCCCGTGTGGAACCACGAGATAGCCGTGGTTCCGTAAGTGGTGGAAATTAATTGCTTTGTTTATGAATTACACAACCCTTTGCAAAATGTTGGGTATCTATTTGATATCACAAAACGGTACCAAAACATATAATAATGTGTTGTCCTTTGCCTGGTGGTCCCCTTTAAGTGCTAAGATTCATGCTTAATAGGTATTTGAACTTTCAAAGACTTATAATGTTAATTTTTGTAAAATGATGCAAGTACTCGTTATTTATTGTGCATATGTCATGTTATTTTTTTATGTATGCATACACATTATTGTGCAAAATAAAATGGAATATTATGGAATTTTCTTGACTTTGATCCTGACTTGCATGTTTTTAATTCCTCCATGGCATGTCCATGTTTTTATTCGGTCAGAATATTCTCAATCTCCATTTGACTCAAAGTATAGTTTTATTCATTTTAATGCCAGAAGCTTACATACACATTTTGAATATTTATCTTAATTTTTACTCAATGTTGCATCATTCTATTGATTTTATCTCAGAAACATGGATAAATACTACCCCCTTAATCCCATTTCTCTCGATGGTTGTACAATGTTAAATGCTGATATGTCCCATGGACGCGGGGTGGTGTTGCTTTATTTGTAAAAACTGGTATTGTGTATAATGTCAGAACGGATATGGTTTGTAGTTATGATACTGATGTTAATTGTGAATTCCTATTTGTTTGATTTTGTGGATCAGTTTCAGAAAAAAAAAATATGCCGGTGTAACATACCGGGAACCTGGCTCAAGTGTGACACATTTCTTTGCATTTGATAATGACATTGTACGTAAATTAACAAGTGAACACAAACACATTTACATAACTGGTGATTTTGAAATCAACCTTTTCAAAAACTGATAATCATTTAAATGAATTTCTTAGTATAAATTCTTGGTTTGGTATATATTATCTGTCATACGAACTGCAACCCGTATTACCGTAAGTAGTGCCACATTAATAGACAATATTTTTACGAAGTTGCAAGGAGGTTATGTTTCTCGTACGTTTCTAATTCTGTTGTTGTGTTTTAATGCTTTTGTTTCTCTTTGTGTGTTCGTGTGTTCGCCTGTTTATACGCATACGCCAACTACAGCTGAATGCTAAATATCGATAGAGAACTCCGATCGCCCCCGTTACATACTCGTCTTCTTACCAAGTCGTTTTACCAAGTCGCCATTATGTATTAGGGGCGACTTGGTAAGGAGGCGAGTATGTAATGGGGGCGATCGGATGGGGGCGACCCCATCTATTCACCGTAACCATGGAACGAATCGCGTGTCATGTCATGTAGTGGGAAACCCGAGATCGGTGAGTTACTTTATTTTGTTCGTGATTTTATGTTCTGCCAGTAACTGAATTCTCGTAATCTGGTAGGTAATTCACAGATTGGTCTGGATGACGGTGTTCTTCATACATGTCATAGACACACCATAGACATAGGTCCAATCATTGGACCATGGCATTGGCAATGGTTCATACAGTGAGATTGCTATTGACATGATTGACGACATGTTGAAGCCTTTCATGGACCGTTCTTTTTTATTTGGTACATTTATGATTATTGTTATCAATTTAAATGAGCAAATTAACGAACTTAATCTACATGTCCCATGCTTACCAAATATGCTGTTTTGAATGTTCAATTGCGCTGTTCATTAGCATTTTAGCTCCTTTTCTCTGAAGAGAATGAGTGGTCGGCTAAATGTCATAAACTGAGTCAGTATTAAATGAAAGCACATCTACAAGATAAGCTTGGGCTACTTATTAAGGAAATATGGCGCTTTGGTGTCCATTTGTTTCCCAAAAATGTTTTGATCATGTTTTGATCATTTTCTTGTCGGCTGTCTTAGTTCATTCGCGCAGGGCGGGGGTATGCACTCCGTGAGTGCAGCTATTTCTAGTTACAAATGTTATTGATTTAAATGCTTATTGCGGTACTTTTTGTTCTTTATTATTGAATAAGCCCAAGCATTCTCTACCAGAGTATCTCTATATGTGATAACAAAAGTATTGAATATGGTCAATGTATAGGTACTGAATTCAATTAATAGGCTATGTTGTTAATTTGTGTAAGGAAGCCGTTGAAATGCTATCAGCCGCGTCTAGTCCTGGTACAAAGTTTAATCAATATTATAATGATAATTTTTCCGAATGTATGTTCTTCAAACCCATTTATGTATATAAACTTATACAAGTAACTCATTGAAAAAAAGTAACGCATGTGGATTTGATAATTTGAGTAGTAATTTGTTAAAAAGTAATACAATATATGGGCAACTCCAGCGTCACGGACATTACAAATCAGAGAATTTTCATGACTTTCCAATGCCACTACTAATTCATACCTGTAACTAATGTCTAACTTTTATTTTGATTACAAATCAATAGCCTGGTTAAGTATTCAAAAAAAGTTTCAGAACATTTATCCAATTCGTTACTGAGTAATTCTGCAAAATGTGCGCCGTCACGGACATTACATGTTTTGGACATGACTTTTTGCATCCATATACATCTTTGCAAAAGTCTGTGAGTTCTTAGACCTCACTAAGGTGATTTAGGTACTAAATTATAGACAAGGCAATGATGAATTGAATCCAAGTGGTTTTTTGCGAAACGGGCCAGGCATATGTGATCTAGACAACAGAACGTTGCGTCACGGACATTACATTTTTAGCGTCACGGACATTACACTTTTGTCCACTTTCTCTATACTCGGAAATAACCCGCAAAAAATGCTCCATTGTGCATGAAACTTTTTAAATTGTACATTTGATATGTAATCAAACAGTTTTGAGGAAACAAATTATATTTCAGTTTTGTTTCTAATTAGCAAAAAATTATTTTAAAAATAGCAATAATTTTTTCCCAAATTATTGTAAAATTTGAAATTTTTCAAAACAATATGATACATTTTTGATGAGGTACAATGCTGTTTTGTGCAAAAAAAAATGTAAAATATAAAAAAAAGTTGTGAACATCATGTGCATAACACATGGAAAATCATGGACTAAGAGTATAATTTTTGCAATTTGATCAATACTATATGAGATTTAACCATCTATTTCTCCTCCCAGTAAGTTATAGTCAAGTCTTTATTGATTATTGAGACATGCATGTTCAAATTGAGCAAGGAATTTAGTTGTATAAATAGTTCAGAGTACTGACTCAAAGTTCACTATCTGATTAACAATACAATTTTTTAAAACTTGTATCAGGAAGGTAGTAGTCCCCCTGTTACTTGGGATTATCTTATTTCTTGGCTAAAATAAGAGATTTACATGAGAAAATAATGCTTGAAAATGTTTAGCTCTGCTTTTTTATACTTTTCACTGTGTATGTAATGTCCGTGACGCAGCCATAACGTAATGTCCGTGACGCCATTCTGGACAAACCATCAAATATTTTAGTAAATGCTCTTGATATACTTTATGATATCACATTCTAGCTTTGCAAATTAATTTTAAATTAAATTGAATTAGGACTTCTGCTTCTACAAAAACTTGTATATCTAAAACGTCACGGACATTACACATCAATGTTGTAAGAATCAAGATTTTATCCAATAACAGTTTTCAAAAAGTAAAGATTTTTACACAATTTCCTTTTCTATGATGTTAAAACAAAACATAAACAAGATATTAGAAGTAGAATTATTGTTCTGAAATGATCCATATTTTAAAATTTTATTTCACAAACAACGGATGCAAATTTCATCATTTTAGGGGTAATACATATAATTTTTGTCCCAACTTCAATGGCCAAAAAAAAAAAAATTCTGCATTGAATTTCAAACTTTTTTCCTTTAGTCATCAAAATATGGTCCTTCCTCATTACTATCCAGTAGTTAACAAGGCTGTCCCATGAGTTTCATTTTTCCATCCTCGGGTAACATTTTTCGTGGAGTTGCCCATATGTTTAATATCTTGGTTTATATTTGAAATATTTCTTTTAAAACAGATATTGTACCAGATATATAAAATTGCTAAAATGTCCCCTCTATTTAGAAGAATGACCCACGTGTATTTAGTAATTATAGACCAATGTTAGTTCTACCCAATATATCCAAATTGCTTGAGAAATGTATTTACAGTCGATTTTATCCCTATTGTAAACCAAAAACAATTACTCTTATTGATTCACAGCATGGCTTAAGAAAACACAATTCTACTATAATGTTTTAGTTGAGTAACACGATAAAGTTATTTCTGCATTCAAAGGGATAGTTGAGTTTTGGTAGAGAGGGCGCTAGACTACTTTTTTTGTGTGAGGTAATGAAAAACTGAGTGTAAAATTTGAAAGAGCATAATATTTAAATAATAAAATCATCATTGTTTGATCGAAAACGGTTCAGAGACGGCTGAAATATCCATAAATATAACAATTTGTAATAAAGCTGGGGCCCCAGGGTTATTAGAAAATTTGGAACCAGCCGTTCAAGATTTTTAAAAATGCTTCCTCTTTTCAAAAAGTTACAATATGGGTATTTAAATAGTTGTTGGTTATTACTTTATCTAATCACTATTTCAACAAAACATCACATGCACAATATTTTATTCAAAATGGATGAAACCGATGAGTGTTTAGAGAGCACCCTCTTAGGTTTTAACGGCTCTTTTTGAATGATAACATGATCTTTACTAGGTCATTTGTAATGTTGTGTTCCTTTCTAGTTATAACTATTAGTTTGTAATGTAATGATGCAGGTTTTGGTTACTAAAATTCAGTTTCACCAAAACTGTACTCTCCGTACCAGAACTCAACTATCCCTTTAACAGTAATGCATTTGCAATAGGGATAGTTATCATGGTCAACCTGTCAAAGGCGTTTGATATAGTTGATCATGGCATATTATTATACCAAAAATTACAATATTATGGAATAAGAAGAGTGCCCTTACAATGGTTTGATGGTTATCTAAATAACATAGTCCAATGTGTAATGTACAATAATAACCGTTCCGATGTATCTTGTATTACTCATAGTGTACCCCAAGGTTCAATCCTTGCCCCCTTATGATTTTTGTTATATATAAATGCTATTAAGAAAGCTATTTATAAATTTGAATATACATATTAAGAAGTTGTGTCAAGTGAACCAATTCTCAACCAACTCGTCGATCTAATCGCAGACGCGATTCTAGACAGAGTTTCCCAAAACGTGTATGAAGCGCTCAACCACGAGATCACCAGATCACTGCAAAGGATACGGAAATATCTGCGCTAAAGAACAGAGTTACTGACATGGAAAGATCTCTAGCCAGGCTGAGAGATGAACAAGAAGTACAGGAGCAGTACAGCCGGCGTGAGTGTCTGCGAATCTACGGAATCCCTGAGAAGGCAGACGTGAAAACCGATGATCTAGTTCGGGAGGTCGTCAATGATCAACTCGACATCGATCTCAATCCCGCAGTCATCGCCCGAAGTCACAGGATCACAGCGAAACCCCGGCCCGGAACAACGAACGCGCCAAGCGACCGCGATCGTCCCGATAGGACCAAGACCGTCTACGAGGTACGAGGATCTTCATCCAAGTAGAGCTCACTACACATCTTAGGGAACTTGTCAATGCAGCTAGAAACAAGAGGTCAGTGAAACGCGTATGGACCAACGACGGAAAGATCACGGCGTTGCTGTCGGTCCCGGGGAAGAGGGATCGAAAGATCACCATCAGACGTGCAGGTGACATTGAGAGACTAGATTAGATGGAGGTTAGATACACTTTCATGTAAATGATAATGACTGAATTGCCTAAGTACGATGATAGTGAAACACGTGAACTTGAAAGGCAATCTGAAATTGTGACTATTGATGAAACTGTTCGAAACTCAACTGTTGAAACTCAATTACAATTATTAAAGAAAGAAAAGGGCTTACAAATATCCCACTTGAATTGTTTGTCGTTAACTAAAAATATTGATGAAATACGTGAAATTATTAAAGCTGCCAATATTGATATGACACTGAGTGAGACTAATTTAAGTCATCATATACATGACTCTGAAATATAAATTGACTCTTACGATATCATCAGACGGGACAGGAATCTTTTTGGTGGAGGTACAGCTATTTATATCAGGGAATCGATAAATTATCAAGTAAGAAAAGACTTATGTGACGAAAACTTAGAAATTATTACTATAGAAATTAACATTCAAAATGTGAAACCGTTTATTATTGTTGTATGGTATAGACCACCAAGTGCAAATGTACAGATGTTTGATGTATTTGAAACCGTGTCACAAAAGATTGATAATTTGCATCTAAACTGTGTTGTTTTGGGTGATCTAAATTGTAATATGCTTGCAAACCAATTGTCCTGGCAGTCAAGGCACCTACTTGAGATAACTGATACTTTGAGTTTATCTGAAGTAATAAATTCTCCCACAAGAGTTACTGTAAATACGTCAACATTGGTAGATGTCATATTTGTTAATGACACAAGTAAAGTTAGGAAATCTCTTGTTATACCAGTATCTTTGAGTGACCATTACATGATTTGTTGCATATGGGGCAAAGAAAAGTTGTTTAATGAAAATGTTCATAAATATAAAAATAGTAGGAATCTAAGAAAAGTAAATATTGAACAATATAAAGAAGACATTGGTGCGCTGCAATGGGAAGGTGTATATAGAGTAGAAAATGCTAACAGTGCATGTTTTAAAAAAGACTTATTGAAAGAAATTGATAAACATGCCATGCTTAGACGTAAACGTATTAAGAAAAAAGAATCGCCGTGGATAAATGATGATATTTTACAACTAATTCGTGATCGTAACAAATTAAAACAAAAGGCGAAACGATCGCAAACATTAGATGATTGGAATGAATACAAAAGAGCTAGAAACAAGGTAACAGCTGAAATACGGAAAGCTACACGAGAATATATACAAAGTATTATACAAACAAGTAATGGTCAGTCAGGCGATATAATTATGGAAGTCTTTAAATTATGTGATGCCAAAGAAAATAAATCAGACAAAATATTGAAAATAGAACGAGATGGTATTCGATACACTGACAAAAGAGCGATTGTGGACAATTGTAATGATTACTTTGTAAACATTGGAAAACTAATGATGAAACTTTCATTCAAGAAGAACATTATCATTGTCAAGCGAATTTAACAACTTTTAGAAGTATTGAAGAAAATGATGTTTTGATAGTTATCAATAGTATGTCAGATAAGAAAGCGTGTGGCAATGATAACATTCCAATGTCTCTTATTAAGCCAATTGCTCATATTATAGTAAAACCGATTACACATATATTTAACTTATCAATACAACAAGGATTGGTACCAGCAGGATTAAAGATTTCCAGAGTAACTCCAATTTTTAAAGGTGGAAATAAAAATGAAATCGAAAATTATAGACCTATAAGTGTATTGCCAGTTTTTGCTAAAATTTTTTAAAACAATAATTTCTCGTCAATCATATGACTATGTTACTAGTAATTCACTTTTGTCAAATCATCAATCAGGTTTTCGACCGAAACATTCTACTATGACAGCCCTATTGAATGTAACAGGGAGCTGACTAGCCAGCTTATATAGGGCTAATTTTGTTGGTATAATAGCGTTGGACTTGCGAAAAGCTTTCGATACGGTGGACCAATATGTAGTGTTGCTCAAATTGAAAAGAATGAGGATCAATGGTAATACCTTGAAATGGATACAAGATTATCTTCTTGACCGTCATGTTTTAATTTTTTTAATTATTTTTTTATATTTATTTATTCTCCACTCGTGGGATGGATTGCCCTTGTCAGCTACAAGCTGTTTTTCAAAGGGGTCCAGGCCAAGATAAAAAACATACAATCATAACAATACATGGAAAACAATAAGTGAATACACAAAAAGTATAATAATACAATGTAAAAACCACTAAATAACTATCTATAACAACATAAATCGGGCAAGTCTAAACAAAAATATAAAAAAAGAACTACTAATACGAGGGTAAGAAGAAAAAAAAGAGAAGAAGAAAAAAGAAGGGGGAGGAAGGAAACCGGGGGTCTTGTAGATTAAGCTTAATACGTTGAATATGTTAGTTTGTAAGTTATAAGTTATAAGTTTGTCTGCTTAGAATGGTCAGGATGATGGGTTACTATTTAAAGGAACTACAGCGTCTATATGGCCTAATTTTCACAATTCGGCTCTCTATATGTAATTTTTCTCGAAGAAAAAGAATTTGGCAGTCATTTCTAATGAAATCAATCAATTTTGGGGTAATTAGTAAATATCTAATTGTCCTGGGAACGCCCCTTTTAAATCGCCAAAATGTGACGTCATCTAAAGAACGGACTAATGAACTAAATTCTGTAGATGACGCGTCATGACGTAAGCCAATGAATTGTAAATCACATGTCGATCACGCTGCCGATTCCGGACCCTAAATGTGGGTGGGGCGTAAACTGGCTGCTAAGTGAGATTTGGCATCAGAAAACTAGTCTTAAATCACTACTGTGTTTATTTTCATGGCAGACCTATGTTTCAAGTCATCAATTATGGAATAAGTGTCAAAGTACGTTGTATTCTGTAGGTCCTTTAAGTGTCGATTAAAGGTTTCAATTGATACAATAGTCGGTTTAGGATAATTGAACCCATTCCAAATCTTGGCCCCTCGATAGATAAGGGATCTTTTCCCGTAATTGGTCTTCTGCTGAGTAAGTCTTAGTTTACTTGGACCAGACCTTGTACAATATACTGATTCACGGAATACAAAGATGCTGCTAAGGTAAAGTGGACAAATTTTTGGAACGGATCGATACATTGTGCATACTAATTGTTTAGACCATCGTATATATAAGCGATCTAATTTCAGAGTATCATACAAACTATCTGAGGAATACATATAATCAACATTCATAACAATACAAAGTGATCTATTTTGTAATACATGCAATTGATTTAAATTGCCCATACCACACTACAATAATCAAAATGACATTGAATAATTGATTTATAAAAAGTCAAAGCCGTGTACTGATTTATATATGAACGTATTCTTTTTTAACAGGTATACACATTTGATTACTTTCTTCTTTACATGATCAATTTGATTTTCCATAACATATTTTGATCAATGATGACACCTAGATATGTACATGATTTGACCCTTCTAATTTCATTATTGTCAATGTACATATGACAATCAGAAATAATTTCTTGTGATCTCTTCAGTCGCTGTTGAGTGCCTATAAACATTACTTCATATTTTTTGGGGTTAACCATTAGTTTATTATTTTTCAACCAGCATGATAATCTTGAGAGATCTTCATTCAATTTACTACAAATTTCTACTGGGTCTTTTGATGAGGTAAATATACACGTGCTGTCGGCATATAATGATATTTTCACATGAATATACTGTACTAGGCATATCATTAACAAATATCGAGAACAATAGAGGGCCCAATAATGAGCCTTGGGGTACTCCACATGTAATTTCCCTTTCATCGGAAGAATAGCCGTTTACAGATGTAAATTGTTTTCTATGATCAAACTAATTTGTGAACCACTTTAAAGTCCATTGGCCAAAGTTATACATGTGTAATTTTGTAATCAAAATACTGTGATCGACTGTATCGATTTCTTTTAAAAGATCGATCATAACTAAACCAACAATGTTTCCTCTATCGATTGCATTTAACCATGTGTCTGTTACGTTCAAAAGGGCCGTTTGTGTAGAATGCATGGGTCTAAATCCCGATTGACAATCAGATAATACATAATTTTCCATTAAATATTTGAATAATTGATTATAGACTACCTTTTCCATTATTTTGCTAGGATAGGTATGACAGAGATTGGTCGATAATTTCCATGCATGTCTTCTCTCCTCCTTTATAAATTGGGGTTACTCGTGCACATTTCCATTGACTGGGGATAATGCCTGTCCGCAAAGACGGATTAAGTATATATGTGCAACTGGGGAAGCAATGATAGTAGCTACGGATTTGAGGAGTTCAGCTGGCAAATTGTCCGGGCCTGTTGCCTTATTTTCAGAGAGAGATTTAAGAAGATTTTCTATTTCGATAGTTGATACATCATTAAATACAAATGAGGTTACATTCTGAATAGGAGTCATTGGGTTGTCATCATTACCATTAGTTTCAAAAGTATCATGTAAAGTTTTTACCAACTGTTGAAAAGTAATCATTTAATGAGTTAGATAATTCTTGTGCAAGGACATAACGATCATTTAATTTTATGGAAGTCATCAATATACTGTTTTTGATGGGGTACAGTCAACAATGGGTGAAGTCAAGTGAGGTGTGCCTCAAGGGAGTAACTTGGGCCCTCTATTATTTGTAATTTATATTAATGACTTGGCTGAATGCCTTGATCAGTGTCATGTATCCCTTTACGCATATACGTTGAAAATAAGAATGTCGACTTTGTAGTTAATGCACTTAATCAGGAACTGACTGTTGTATCTAAATGACTTAACGGGGACCACCGGGCAAATAACAACACATTACTTCATGTTTTGGTACTGTTTTGTGATATCAAATAGATACCTAACATTTTGCAAAGGGTTGAGTAATTCATAAACAAAGCAATTAATTTCCACCACTTACGGAACCACTACTATTTCCTGGTTCCTGGTTTGTGAGTGCGCCAATTCTACTCACGCGTATGTTTGTAGGCAATATAATTCCGAGCGATTCGCTTGCTGCACCCGCAGTAGTCTACACAATTCAGACCGCATAAACGCATGCTTTAGAATGGTGATACGGTTTCCAATTTTGTTCTTCTTTTTTCTGCAAACATATTTTTGTGAACTTGTTGATGGAATGGAATACTAAAGATGTTACCTTTCTATTATACAAATATTAGTTTTGGGTGGTGGTACCCTTTAAGAATAATCGATTGGTCTTAAATACAGCTAAATGTAAATTTGTATTACTTGGTTTTAGAAAGAGACTTAAAAATGTTCACCCTCAGAATGTAAGCATTGAATCAAATGTAATTCATAGAGTAACACGCCTTACATATCTAGGTATTATGATTGATGAATGTCTAAATTGGAATATACAAGTATAAAAGATTGTTAAGGACATAACATCCAGTATATATTTGTTAAAACGGATTAGACCGTACATAACAAAAACAACTCAGCCATGTTGTTCTATAAAAGTATTATTCAAGCAAAATTTGATTATTGTGACGTTATATGGGGCAATTGTGGTAATGGCAGTTTAAACCGATTACAAAAATGACAAAATCGAGCATTACGTATTGTTTTGAATGTCGGGTGGATGTATGCTACAGTTACTTTATAATCAAACTGGAATTAGTACAATTGATACAAGATTGAAAACTCGACTATTGAATGTGATGTATAAAATATGTTATAATATGCGGTGCGCTTCGTTATTTCGAGGTTCGTTATTCCGAAGAAATAACGAACCTTCGGAATAACGAACCTTCGGAATAACGAACCTTCGGAATAACCGAACCTTCGGAATAACGGACTGTAACCATAATATGTACCCACCTAGTTTGTGTCAGATTTTTTACCTTTAAACGATCTTTGTATCATTTGAGCAATGCTTGTTTGAAACTTGAGATTCCTAAATGTTTAACCAATTTTAAGTATGATTTATAGGGGGGCAGAACTGTGGAATGGTCTTTCAGCTCAGACGAAATCCTTAAATATAAATGCCTTTAAAATTTTCTTTAAACAGTAGAATAATTTGAATATTTTTCCTTCTTTCTTTTTTTTTATTTGTGTGTTTGTTGCTTGCTAAATTGTGTAAAATATGTTGTTTTCTTATATTTGTAATATGTTAATACTGTATTTAATATTTTGTTATTTTGATGTATTGTTCTTATTTCAGGGACCCTCTGAAAAACAGTCGTTGGCTGAGTACGGTTCCCTGGTGAAATAAAATAAAATGATAAAATAAAATGAATGCAGATTATACTTCTTTAATGTAAACACAGCCAAATATGATTTAGAAAGTAATGTGAAAAATGGGTTAGAAAGGATTTTGTTATGGTTTAAATAAAATAGACTCCGGATAAATAATGGTAAAACAAACTATGTAAAATTTCACACAAAAGACATGTTATATAGCAAATAATAAGTGGTCGTACTCTCAAAATGTATAATATTACGTTGCTGAAAACTAACGTTGTTAATTTCCTTGGTGTACTTATAAGTAATAACATACATTTATGATACACACATAGATGTATTCATAGGTAAAGTTTATAAATGCATTGGCATACTCGATAGATTAAAGGATGTAATTCCTTCATCATCATTGATATTATTTTATAATGTGTTTATGATGTCACATTCAAATTATTGTATTATTGTATGGGGTAATAGTAATCACACTAAATATGATAAATTGCTTGAATTGCAAAAGAAAGCCCTTAGAATATGTATAGGGTGTCATTATACTACTCATACAGCCGTACTGTTTAGGAAATTGAAAACATATAATTTTGGTTCGTACTTTTATTCGATTATTTTGCTAAGATTCTATTTTTTCGAAATATGCCTCCACAATTTATTTCGAGAATGTTAATTTTTAAATAATAATGTGCGTAATACAAATACTCGTATTTTTTTTTAAATCAGTAAGAAACAACTTTCCTGTTAATCGGAACATATATTCCTCTTGAAATTTCTTCAGGCCAGGCATGAATATTACTTGAAAGAAATTTAAAGCAGCATCTTTTATCTAAATACCACTGATTTTATAACCAATATAATCATGTTATGTTAGGTATACATTCCTAAATTCATGATTTTGTAATGATAACTTAAATTGTTATTTCTTACGATGCACGACGACCCTGTCACATCTTGTCTTTTTGTCATGTCTATGTCTTTTTTATTTTAGTTTTGTGTTTTGGGTTTGTTTGTATAAGTAAATTACTTGTTACACCGTTACACTGTTCGGGGAAATACGCCTCCACAAGACGATTGGCTTTCTTTGTAGTTTACTATGTTAATTTTGCTTTATACTGTGATTTCCTAATTTGTGTATAAATCTATGTATTGCTTTTTTTTTCGAAATGAAAATTAATAAACGAATTTGATATTGAATTGAATAAAGTTAAAATGGCAACAAGGAATTATTATGCTCAACGGGATAATGATGTTAAAGGGATAGTCTCAAATTTGAAATAACGTACAAATGACTGACATAATTAACTTTATTTGATCAAAATCGGTCATTAGACGGCTAAAATATCCATATATATAACCATTTTGTATTATTGTGGGGCCCCGCAATAATGTAATAATGTTGAACCAGCCGTTGTAAAAGATACAAAATGCTTGCATTATTAAACATTTACTAAAGGTATTTTAAAATAGTTGTTGATAATCTCTCAATTCTATAAGTATTTTAACCAAACATCACATACACATTTTTCCTTTAAAATGGTTCAAACCATTTACTTTTTGATTTCTAATAGACTGTTAACGTTTTTAAACCAGTGCAATATTTTATCAGGTAACCAGTAATTCCGTCCGGGGAACTCTACATCCTCTGCCTTAGTTGATTTGATGTATAAAGTTACAAATGCACTCAATAATAACATAATTGATTCATTCATTGATTTGGGCAAAGCTTTTGATAATTTAGTTAACTCGAATTTGTTTTATAAATTAGAAAACTAATCGCAAACAGTTTATAATTGTAAATGCTCAGGAGTCTGATTTTAAACCTGAAGGATGTGGAGTGCCCCTTTTCTAAGACCCCTTTTGTTTATTATTTATATGAATGATATTTGTTACGCGTCTCAAAAGTTGTAATATCTTTTATATGCAGGTAACACCAGTGTTTTCTTATTGGACGATAATATTGATTAATTGATTTTTAAATTTAATGATGAATTATCAAAAACAAATTATTGGTTAATTTTTAATAAATTAGTAGTAAATACTACACAGACTCATTATATGATTTTTACTAATTAGGTGATTAATTATGATACAATTGTCGTTTCTTTGTATAATAATTATACTGATCGTTGTTCATCTTTAATATGTTTAGGTGTAACCATTTACCTCGAAGGAACACATTCATGTCATCTCTACTAAAATGTCAAAAGGTATTGGCATTTTGAATAGATTTAAACATCTTCCTAAGAATATTTTAATTATGATTTATGATACCATAGTATCTTCATATTTTAATTATTGAAACCTTGCCTGGGGATCTGCAACTAATTATGCAATAACTAGATAATTTCGGTTACAAAAAAGAACAATTATAATTATTTTACATGTCGATTATTTTGCTCATACTAAACTTTTAGAATTGAACTTATTATTAAACATTGTTAGATGTTTGTAAATACAATTTAGCAATATTTATGTATTTACGATATAATGATTTTATACCCAAAGGTCTGTCATGTAAATTTTCTCTTAATAATGAAGTTCATTCACATAATACTCGAAGCTCTTCTATTTTTCATTTACCTCTAAGTAGCAACAAATTCCATATATTTCAATGGCCCTAAACTTTGGAACGATTTACAGCGTGAAATGTAACTTAGTCCATCAATCAATGTTTTGACTAGGAGATATACAATGTTTTTAATTCGATTTAGAATCTAGATATTGCATTCGGTCGTGTATTGTTTTGTTTCGGTCTTGCTGTTTTTAGGGTATTATATTTTCCCCACATACTATTTTGAATATTCATACCGGTGGTAGCATTCATTAAGCCAAAGGCTTTCCTTGCTGCCTCCACATTCTCCTTATTATTTGTTTTGTTATTCTAATTATGTTACAATTTCTGTATCAATGTAAACTGTAATCTTTGTGTTGTACTTTATATGTTTTTATGATGAATGAAATAAAGAACAATTTCAAGTGCCTTTTTAAAATTTTTATCGGCTCTTTCTGAATGATAACATACTTTTAACTAAGTCGTTTCTAATGTTGTTTAACATTTGAGAATGATGGAGATATCATTACTATTAGTTTGTAATGATATGGTGCTAGTTTTGGTTACTTAAATTCAGTTTAATGTTGATAATGTACAATTTGGTGAAAATTCCAATTTAATGAATGATAAAAACACGATGTTGCAAATGGATCTCCATAAATATTGTATAAATGTAGCCCAATAATTGGTCCATTTAATATCAAAGGTGCACCTGTAAAGTGTCAGATATTGCCCAAAATGACATTTCCGACTACAATCCTGTACCTAAATCATAGTAAGATATGTCCAAATGATGTGTGAAAGTTTCATTGAAAACAAACAAACACTGCTTTCCTGGTTAAAAAGGCGAAAATATGCGTCAGCTTTTACAACGAATTACTGTATGCCGTTTATGAGGTTTATGGCCGTTCATTAACACTCTGGAGCTGAATGATACATATCGTCATACTAAAGGGGCATTTGAAAAAAATCTACCCCTATTTTATTCGTCTCTTACCATAAGCTAAACAACACGGTCAGACGGTAGACGAGAAACGAGGAAGCTCCAAGTAATGATCGTGGAGTTAAAGGACCTATAGCGTCTAGATGGCCTAATTTTCACAATTTGGCTATCTATATGTAATTTGTCCTGAAGAAAAAGAATTTGGCAGTCATTTCTCATGAAATCAATCAATTTCGGGGTAATTAGTAAAATATCTAATTGTCCTGGGAACGCCCCTTTTAAATCGCCAAAATGTGACGTCATCTAAAGTACGGACTAATGAACTAAATTCTGTAAATGACGCGTCATGACGTAAGCCAATGAATTGTCAATCACATGTCAATCACACTGCCGATTCTGGACCCTAAATGTGGGTGGGGCGTAAACTGGCTGCTAAATGAGATTTGGCATTAGAAAATTAGTCTTAATTCACTACTGTGTTTATTTTCATGTATTTTTTTTCAGCAGACCTATTTTACAAGTCATCAACTATGGAATAAGTGCCACAGTATGTTGTATTCTTTAGGTCCTTTAATAGACACTTTACAGGCATTTCTTTAACTCTGAATGAAATGTGAATGGTAATGATTAAAAGGGACTTCTTTACTTCTCTTTTGTTATTATAGAAAAAGAAATACTAGAAATTGCTTGTTCTTTACAAAGTGGAAAATCTCCCGGAATAGATTTTATTTGTAATTAGGTTGTACAAAGCACTATTCGTATATTACGTAAACCACTGTCATATATTTAATTTGTGTTTTCAAAAAGATATTTTCCCAACTGGTTGTTACATTTTTCAAGTTATCCCTGTATATAAAAGAAGAGTCATAATACATTTATTAAAACGTGTTTAAAATACTGAAAAAAGGTATTTATGTTTTTTACCACGTTCCACATAATAAAATGTTTTCCTTTATAGCAAAACATTATTAAAACCCACATGCTTTATTTGATTCAGAAAACAATATAATCTCTGCACTTGAAAAGAGCGAAACAACTAAAGGTGTTGTATTAATCTAAGAGACTTTTGATAGTATTGACCATAATGTATTGCTTGGTAAATTGTGTTTTGTTATGGAATACGTGGACTATATCTTGATTTGAGACATCGTTATTTAAGTAATCGAAAACAATGTGTTTTGTTTAACTCAACCATATCTTTATTCTAAAATGTACGTTGTGGTATTCCCCTAGGGTAAGATTTAGGACCTTTGCTATTTTGGATGTATATACATGATGTACTATTTTTGATGTATATACATGATGTACATATTTGTTCTGATGTTTGTTCTTTTTCTTTCCGCTGACGACAAAAATATTTTGTTTTAGTCTTAAATATGTATAGTCCTGAGAAACGACTATAATAAGGAAATCAAGTAAGGTCCATGCATGTTGGTTCTTGTTAAGCCAATTAGTTTTAAATATTCAGAAAACTAATTCTGGGGAAAATTATAATATTACAAACGGTTGAAAGCGTCTATATACGTTTCAAATTATGAGGGAACCGCTAGAATAAAAAAAAATATTTTTAAGATTTGGACAATGTTACTAAGTCCCTTTAACGTTGACTGACTCCTGACACTCTTGATATATCAGGTTGAACTTTTACTTGCTTGAACACTGACACATTTTACTATTTTGCCCTTTTTATGTATGTTTCATTGTCATGAAATATATAGATCAATGGCGTAGCGTTGTCGGACCATTTTGAGGGGAAGAAAAATTATTGGGGGCACCCCTTAAGTATTCCTTTTTTTTCTTTAAAAATTTCCCCATTTGTTTCCCATTGTTTTTTTCTAAATTATTATTATTATTATTTTATTTTTATTTTTTTTTGGGGGGGGAGGGCACGTGCCCCCATGCCCCCCCCCCCGTCGCTACGCCACTGACATAGATTGTCTTAATGTTGTATTTGTAGTCGTTTTATCTGTGCTCTCTTCTTTCTCTCAGATTGGCGCCCATTTTTCAGAAGTTGGATACTTTTTGAGAAGGGTTGTGTAATTTATAAACAATGCAATTAACTACCACCACTTACGGAACAAGTAATATTTCATTGTTCCGTACGCGCCAAACATTTGCGAGTGCGCCACGCGTACGTTTGGAGACGTATACAATCCAGGACGATTCGTTCGCTCTGGACAAAGGTAGTCTTCGTATACGAAGACCCATGAACGCATGCTTTAGAATGGTGATGCGTTTTCCAATTATATTTTTTTTCTGGAAAGAAAATTTTCTGAACTTGATGGAATTTACTACTAAAGATGTTATCTTTTAGTTATTAGAATATTATTTTGGGGTGGTGGTACACTCTAAATCTAGTAACTTTGGTCATGTTCTGTTTTTAATGCTATATATTTGTTATTTAAATTAATGAATTTTAGTTAACCCCTGATAAATTAAAGAATCTATTAACATATCAATTAACATTTTCAAAATCCTTAAAATTAAATTATAATTCTAGCGGGTCCTTTATACGTTGTTGTATTCGTAGTAACAATACAAAACATGGGACAAGTTTCAGTTTTAAAATGTCCCTTTTGTAAAAAAAAAAAGGATATTTACGATTGAAGTGTTCAGATGGTAGACTATCCACTGGATAGTCGTGACCGTGTACACAAAAAGTGTAATGAGTTAATAAATTTCACTTAGCATTTTTGCTGATTACCCAGCCATCATGGCCATTAGGTCCATTTAACCTAAAATGTTTACACAATACCCGGGGGACAGATTATATAACAACGCCATGCATTGTATCAACCATTTATCACTTTCTCCACAATTGTCAACAAAGTTACTATATAGATCCATTTAGCTACAAAATGTAAAGCCTGTTGGAATCTTTTGCTGTTATATAAAATACACAATATACCCTCTTTGAACTATATACAGTATAGTATAGTGTCAGTGACTTTTCTTCAGAACATAACAGTGCCTTCAATTCATCAGTTGTACCATTGTTGGGATACCATTCACCATTCGACATGTTCGACTGACAAAGAAATAATCCTCTTGGACTCAACTTCTAATACTAGCTAATAACCAACTCAACAATGGCCGGGAACAAGAGAAAGCTGATAATAAAGGACCTACTAGAGGGAGACGAGATTCTGACTGCGGTCAATGGCCTGGTATCGACGGCAGTTGATGCCAAAATAATTGAGATGAAAACGCTGATCGACATACAGAACGGAGACATCGATGACCTACAAAGCAGTCTTGAGGAGGCTCAATACGACACCAAGCATCTGAGCAAACCGCTAGAGTCCAGTCAGAACACCATACAGAAACTCGTCACTGATCTTAATAGCCAGGAGCAGTACTCCCGTATAAACGGCATCATGATCTAGGGCGTGAAGGGCCCGAAGGAGAATACCGATGCCGTCGTCTGCCAGATTGCGAAAGATCACCTTGCCACTGATCTGGACCCGAAGGTCATCGACCGGTGCCATCAGATCGGGAATCACTGGGAGCCCAGGAAGCCTGGCGGATATGTCCCCCACGACCGATAATAGTCAAGCTAACTAGCTACAACTATCGACAGATGCTGATCGCGAAGAAACGAGCAGTGAAGAACACCGGGATGGGGATTCAGGAAGACCTGCCAGACCACAACAGCAAACTGCTCTCCGAAAGCCAGACATCATGCCAAAGTGGAAGCCGCCTGGTCCATGGACGGGTGAATCTTCCTCATCCATCGCTGGAGTACCAGGCGGCAGAACCCGAATAAAATCATCAGATGCAAAGAAGACCTAGACAATTTGGAACTTTTATTAACTGCATCACAAATAGGTATGTGACCCTTCTTTATTTTGAACACACATTTTATATATGAACAATATTCAATGACATATTTGTGTTAAGATTCATGCTTAATAGGTACTTGAACTTTCAGAGACTCATAACGTTACTTTTTTGTAAAATGATGCAAGTACTTGTAATTTATTGTGCATATGTCATGTAATTTTGTGTGTATGCATACACATTATTGTGCAAAATAAAATGGAATATTATGGAATTTTCTTGACTTTGATCCTGACTTGCATGTTTTTAATTCCTCCATGGTATGTTCATGTTTTTATACGGTCAGAATGTAATTCTCAATCTCCATTTGACTCAAAGTATAGTTTGATTCATTTTAATGCCAGAAGCTTACATACAAATTTGTTTGTATTTTTTTTCTCAATTTCTCTCAATGTTGCATCAAGTTATTGATTTTATATCTCAGAAATATGGATAAATACTACCCCCTTAATCCCATTTTCTCTCGATGGTTGTACAATGTTAAATGCTGATAGGTCCCATGGACGCGGGGGTGGTGTTGCTTTATTTGTAAAAGCTGGTATTGTGTATAATGTCAGAACGGATATTGTCTGTAGTATTGATACTGATATTAATTGTGAATTCATATTTGTTTGATTTTGTGGATCAGTTTCAGAAAAACAAATATGCCGGTGTAACATACCGGGAACCTGGCTCAAGTGTGACACATTTCTTTGCATTTGATAATGTCATTGTACGTAAATTAACAAGTGAACACAAACACATTTACATAACTGGTGATTTTGAAATCAACCTTTTCAAAAACTGATAATCATTTAAATGAATTTCTTAGTATAAATTCTTGGTTTGGTATATATTATCTGTCATACGAACTGCAACCCGTATTACCTTAAATAGAGCCACATTAATAGACAATATTTTCACCATTGTTATTGATTTAAATGCTTATTGCGGTACTTTTTGTACTGATATTACAGATCATTTACCAATATTTATTATTTTGAAAGGTCGTTATTCGTCATGTAATGAATGAAGTGAATGTTTTATACGTAATTTTCCTCAAGAACAAATAACACATTTACAAAGCGATCTCATTAATGAAAAATGGTCTTATGTTTTGAGTTGTCATAATTCAGAAGAAGCCTATAATTGATTTATTAATCGGTTTACTATTTTGTTTGATAGACATTTACCCTTGGTTAAGAAGAAATGCAATAAACATATTCGTCAGCCCTGGATCAATAAATCTATTTTATGTTCCATAAATAGGAAATACAATGTATATATAAACAAAAATAATGTAACAAATTAGAGAAAGTATAAGAAAAGGGGAAATAAAGTTGTATGTTAAAGTATGTTAAAGAATGCTAAGAAAAATACATCTGTAATACATTGAATAAATTTAGGTATAATGCAAACAAAATGGACTGTTATTAATGCATTATTGAATAAGCCCAAGCATTCTCTACCAGAGTATTTTATATGTGATAACAAACGTATTGAATATGGTCAATGTATAGGTACTGAATTCAATTAATATGTTGTTAATTTGTGTAAGGAAGCCGTTGAAATGCTATCAGCCGCGTCTAGTCCTGGTACAAAGTTTAATCAATATTATAATGATAATTTTCCTGAATGTATGTTCTTCAAACCCATTTATGTATATAAACTTATACAAGTAACTCATTGAAAAAAGTAACGCATGTGGATTTGATAATTTGAGTAGTAATTTGTTAAAAAGTAATACATTATATGGTTAATATCTTGGTTTATATTTGAAATATTTCTTTTAAAACATATATTGTACCAGATATATAAAATTGCTAAAATGTCTGCTCTATTTAGAAGAATGACCCACGTGTATTTATTAATTATAGACCAATCTCAGTTCTACCCAATATATCCAAATTGCTTGAGAAATGTTTTTACAGTCGATTTTATCCCTATTGTAAACCAAAAACAATTATTCTTATTGATTCACAGCATGGCTTAACACAATTCTACTTCTTATGTTTTAGTTGAGTAACAAGATAAAGTTATGTCTGCATTTAACAGTAATGCATTTGCAATAGGGATAGTTATCATGGTCAACCTGTCAAAGGCGTTTGATATAGTTGATCATGGCATATTATTATACCAAAAATTACAATATTATGGAATAAGAAGAGTGCCCTTACAATGGTTTGATGGTTATCTAAATAACATAGTCCAATGTGTAATGTACAATCATAACCGTTCCGATGTATCTTGTATTACTCATAGTGTACCCCAATGTTTAATCCTTGCCCCCTTATGATTTTTGTTATATATAAATGCTATTAAGAAAGCTATTTATAAATTTGAATATACATATTAAGAAGTTGTGTCAAGTGAACCAATTCTCAACCAACTCGTCGATCTAATCGCAGACGCGATTCTAGACAGAGTTTCCCAAAACGTGTATGAAGCGCTCAACCACGAGATCACCAGATCACTGCAAAGAATACGGAAATATATGCGCTAAAGAACAGAGTTACTGACATGGAAAGATCTCTAGCCAGGCTGAGAGATGAACAAGAAGTACAGGAGCAGTACAGCAGGCGGGAGTGTCTGCGAATCTACGAAATCCCTGAGAAGGCAGACGTGAAAACCGATGATCTAGTTCGGGAGGTCGTCAATGATCAACTCGACATCGATCTCAATCCCGCAGTCATCGCCCGAAGTCACAGGATCACAGCGAAACCCCGGCCCGGAACAACGAACGCGCCAAGCGACCGCGATCGTCCCGATAGGACCAAGACCGTCTACGAGGTACGAGGATCTTCATCCAAGAAGAGCTCACTACACATCGCAGGGAACTTGTCAATGCAGCTAGAAACAAGAGGTCAGTGAAACGGGTATGGACCAACGACGGAAAGATCACGGCGTTGCTGTCGGTCCCGGGGAAGAGGGATCGAAAGATCACCATCAGACGTGCAGGTGACATTGAGAGACTAGATTAGATGGAGGTTAGATACACTTTCACGTAAATGATAATGACTGAATTGCCTAAGTACGATGATAGTGAAACACGTGAACTTGAAAGGCAATCTGAAATTGTGACTATTGATGAAACTGTTCGAAACTCAACTGTTGAAACTCAATTACAATTGTTAAAGAAAGAAAAGGGCTTACAAATATCCCACTTGAATTGTTTGTCGTTTACTAAAAATATTGATGAAATACGTGAAATTATTAAAGCTGCCAATATTGATATTATGACACTGAGTGAGACTCATTTAAGTCATCATATACATGACTCTGAAATAGAAATTGACTCTTACGATATCATCAGACGGGACAGGAATCTTTTTGGTGGAGGTACAGCTATTTATATCAGGGAATCGATAAATTATCAAGTAAGAAAAGACTTATGTGACGAAAACTTAGAAATTATTACTATAGAAATTAACATTCAAAATGTGAAACCGTTTATTATTGTTGTATGGTATAGACCACCAAGTGCAAATGTACAGATGTTTGATGTATTTGAAACCGTGTCACAAAAGATTGATAATTTGCATCTAAACTGTGTTGTTTTGGGTGATCTAAATTGTAATATGCTTGCAAACCAATTGTCCTGGCAGTCAAGGCACCTACTTGAGATAACTGATACTTTGAGTTTATCTGAAGTAATAAATTCTCCCACAAGAGTTACTGTAAATACGTCAACATTGGTAGATGTCATATTTGTTAATGACACAAGTAAAGTTAGGAAATCTCTTGTTATACCAGTATCTTTGAGTGACCATTACATGATTTGTTGCCTATGGGGCAAAGAAAAGTTGTTTAATGAAAATGTTCATAAATATAAAAATAGTAGGAATGTAAGAAAAGTAAATATTGAACAATATAAAGAAGCTGCAATTGGAAGGTGTATATAGAGTAGAAAATGCTAGCAGTGCATGTTTTGGAAAAGACTTATTGAAAGAAATTGATAAACATGCCATGCTTAGACGTAAACGTATTAAGAAAAAAGAATCGCCGTGGATAAATGATGATATTTTACAACTAATTCGTGATCGTAACAAATTAAAACAAAAGGCGAAACGATCGCAAACATTATATGATTGGAATGAATACAAAAGAGCTAGAAACAAGGTAACAGCTGAAATACGGAAAGCTACTCGAGAATATATACAAAGTAGTATACAAACAAGTAATGGTCAGTCAGGTCAAGTCTTTAAATTATGTGATGCCCAAGAAAATAAATCAGACAAAATTTATTGAAAATAGAACGAGATGGTATTCGATACACTGACAACAGAGCGATTGTGGACAATTTTAAGGATTACTTTGTAAACATTGGAAAACTAATGATGAAACTTTCATTCAAGAAGAACATTATCCTTGTCATGCGAATTTAACAACTTTTAGAAGTATTGAAGAAAATGATGTTTTGAAAGTTATCAATAGTATGTCAGATAAGAAAGCGTGTGGCAATGATAACATTCCAATGTCTCTTATTAAGCCAATTGCTCATATTATAGTAAAACCGATTACACATATATTTAACTTATCAATACAACAAGGATTGGTACCAGCAGGATTAAAGATTTCCAGAGTAACTCCAATTTTTAAAGGTGGAAATAAAGATGAAATCGAAAATTATAGACCTATAAGTGTATTGCCAGTTTTTGCTAAAATTTTAGAAAACAATAATTTCTCGTCAATTATATGACTATGTTACTAGTAATTCACTTTTGTCAAATCATCAATCAGGTTTTCGACCGAAACATTCTACTATGACAGCCCTATTGAATGTAACAGAGAGCTGACTAGCCAGCTTATATAGGGGTAATTTTGTTGGTATAATAGCGTTGGACTTGCGAAAGGCTTTCGATACGGTGGACCAAGATTTAGTGTTGCTCAAATTGAAAAGAATGAGGATCAATGGTAATACCTTGAAATGGATACAAGATTATCTTCTTGACCGTCATGTTTTATTATTTTTTTATATTTATTTATTCTCCACTCGTGGGATGGATTGCCCTTGTCAGCTACGAGCTGTTTTTCAAAGGGGTCCAGGCCAAGATAAACACATACAATCATAACAATACATGGAAAACGATAAGTGAATACACAAAAAGTATAATAATACAATGTAAAAACGACTAAATAACTATCTATAACAACATAAATCGGGCAAGTCTAAACAAATATATAAAAAAGAGCTACTAATACGAGGGTAAGAAGAAGAAAAAAGAGAAGAAGAAAAAAGAAGGGGGGAGGAAGGAAACCGGGGGTCTTGTAGATTAAGCTTAATACGTTGAATATGTTAAGTTTGTCTGCTAAGAATGGTCAGGATGATGGGTTACTATTTAAGTGTCGATTAAAGGTTTCAATTGATACAATAGTCGGTTTAGGATAATTCAACCCATTCCAAATCTTGGCCACTCGGTAGATAAGGGATCTTTTCCCGTAATTAGTCTTCGGCTGAGTAAGTCTTAGTTTACTTGGACCAGACCTTGTACAATATACTGATTCACGGAATACAAAGATGCTGCTAAGGTAAAGTGGACAAATTTTTGGAACGGATCGATACATTGTGCATACTAATTGTTTAGACCATCGTATATATAAGCGATCTAATTTCAGAGTATCATACGAACTATCTGAGGAATACATATAATCAACATTCATAACAATACGAAGTGATCTATTTTGTAATACATGCAATTGATTTAAATTAGTCTTTGAAGCATTTGCCCATACCACACTACAAGATATTTACATGATTCGACCCTTCTAATTTCATTATTGTCAATGTACATATGACAATCAGAAATAATTTCTTGTGATCTCTTTAGTCGCTGTTGAGTGCCTATAAACATTACTTCACATTGTTTGGGGTTAACCATTAGTTTATTATTTTTCAACCAGCATGATAATCTTGAGAGATCTTCATTCAATTTACTACAAATTTCTACTGGGTCTTTTGATGAGGTAATATACACGTGCTGTCGGCATATAATGATATTTTCACATGAATATACTGTAATAGGCATATCATTAACAAATATCGAGAACAATAGAGGGCCCAATAATGAGCCTTGGGGTACTCCACATGTAATTTCCCTTTACTCGGAAGAATAGCCGTGTACAGATGTAAATTGTTTTCTATGATCAAACTAATTTGTGAACACCCGATTCACAAAAAGCACACAGTAAGCCACCGTAAAAAAAAAGAAAAGCACACGGTAAAATACTGAAGGGATGACATCTTCTGTAATCTGATGGACACGGTGGGATAATCTGTACAGTGATCCTATCCCTAACCCTAACCCTAACCCTAACCCTAACCCCTCAGACGGTACTTTACTGAGTACCTCGTCACCCAGGTGATAGGTGACAACATCTAAACAATATATTAACGTGTACTTTTTTGTCATCCCCTTAGTATTTTACCGTGTGCCTTCTGTGTAATAGGTGTTTGTGAACCACTTTAAAGTCCATTGGCCAAAGTTATACATGGGTAATTTTGTAATCAAAATACTGTGATCGACTGTATCGATTTCTTTTAAAAGATCGATCATAACTAAACCAACAATGTTTCCTCTATCGATTGCATTTAACCATTTGTCTGTTACGTTCAAAAGGGCCGTTTGTGTAGAATGCATGGGTCTAAATCCCGATTGACAATCAGATAATATATAATTTTCCATTACATATTTGAATAATTGATTATAGACTACCTTTTCCATTATTTTTGCTAGGATAGGTATGACAGAGATTGGTCGATAATTTCCATGCATGTCTTCTCCCCTCCTTTATAAATTGGGGTTACTCGTGCACATTTCCATTGACTGGGGATAATGCCTGTCCGCAAAGACGGATTAAGTATATGTGCAACTAGGGAAACAATGATAGTAGCTACGGATTTGAGGAGTTTAGCTGGCAAATTGTCCGGGCCTGTTGCCTTATTTTCAGAGAGAGATTTAAGAAGATTTTCTATTTCGATAGTTGATACATCATTAAATACAAATGAGGTTACATTCTGAATAGGAGTCATTGGGTTGTCATCATTACCATTAGTTTCAAAAGTATCATGTAAAGTTTTTACCAACTGTTGAAAAGTAATCATTAAATGAGTTAGATAATTCTTGTCCAAGGACATAACGATCTTTTACTTTTATGGAAGTCATCAGTATACTGTTCTTGATGGGGTACAGTCAACAATGGGTGAAGTCAAGTGAGGTGTGCCTCAAGGGAGTAACTTGGGCCCTCTATTATTTGTAATTTATATTAATGACTTGGCTGAATGCCTTGATCAGTGTCATGTATCCCTTTACGCACGTTGAAAATAAGAATGTCGACTTTGTAGTTAATGCACTTAATCAGGAACTGACTGTTGTATCTAAATGGCTTAAAAATAATCGATTGGTCTTAAATACAGCTAAATGTAAATTTGTATTACTTGGTTCTAGAAAGAGACTTAAACATGTTCACCTTAGAATGTAAGCATTGAATCAAATGTTATTCATAGAGTAACACGCCTTAAATATCTAGGTATTATGATTGATGAATGTCTAAATTGGAATATACAAGTAGAAAAGATTATTAAGGACATAACATCCAGTATATTATATTTGTTAAAACGGATTAGACCGTACATAACACAAAAATCAGCCATGTTGTTCTATAAAAGTATTATTCAAGCAAAATTTGATTATTGTAACGTTATATGGGGCAATTGTGGTAAGGGCAGTTTAAACCGATTACAAAAATTACAAAATCGAGCATTACGTATTGTTTTGAATGTCGAGTGGATGTATTCTACAGTTACTTTATAATCAAACTGGAATTAGTACAATTGATACAAGATTGAAAACTCGACTATTGAATGTGATGTATAAAATATGTTATAATATGCGGTGCGCTTCGTTATTTCGAAGGTTCGTTATTCCGAAGAAATAACGAACCTTCGGAATAACGAACCTTCGGAATAACGAACCTTCGGAATAACCGAACCTTCGGAATAACGGACTGTAACCATAATATGTACCCACCTAGTTTGTGTCAGATTTTTTACCTTTAAACGATCTTCGTATCATTTGAGCAATGCTTGTTTGAAACTTGAGATTCCTAAATGTTTAACCAATTTTAAGCATAGAAGTATGATTTATAGGGGAGCAAAACTGTGGAATGGTCTTTCAGCTCAGACGAAATCCTTAAATATAAATGCCTTTAAAATTTTCTTAAAACAGTAGAATAATTTGTATATTTTTCCTTCTTTCTTTTTTTTTTATTTGTGTTTTTGTTGCTTGCTAAATTGTGTAAAATATGTTGTTTTCTTATATTTGTAATATGTTAATACTGTATTTAATATTTTGTTATTTTGATGTATTGTTCTTATTTCAGGGACCCTCTAAAAAACAGTCTTTGGCTGAGTACGGTTCCCTGGTGAAATAAAATAAAATGATAAAATAAAATGAATGCAGATTATACTTCTTTAATGTAAACACAGCCAAATATGATTTAGAAAGTAATGTGAACAATGGGTTAGAAAGGATTACGTTATGGTTTAAATAAAATAGACTCCGGATAAATAATGGTAAAACAAACTATGTAAAATTTCACACAAAAGACATGTTATATAGCAAATAATAAGTAGTCTTACTCTCAAAATTTATAATATTACGTTGCTTAAAACTAACGCTGTTAATTTCCTTGGTGTACTTATAAGTAGTAACATGCATTATGATACACACATAGATGTATTCATAGGTAAAGTTTATAAATGCATTGGCATACTCGATAGATTAAAGGTTGTAATTCCTTCATCATCATTGATATTATTTTATAATGTGTTTATGATGTCACATTCAAATTATTGTATTATTGTATGGGGTAATAGTAATCACACTAAATATGATAAATTGCTTAAATTGCAAAAGAAAGCCCTTACAATATGTATAGGTTGTCATTATACTACTCACACAGCCGTACTGTTTAGGAAATTGAAAACATATAATTTTGGTTCGTACTTTTATTCGATTATTTTGCTAAGATTCTATTTTTTCGAAATATGCCTCCACAATTTATTTCGAGAATGTTAAATTTTGAATAATAATGTGCGTAATACAAATACTCGAATTTGTTTTAATCAGTAAGAAACATCTTTCCTGTTATTCGGAACTACATTCATCTTGAAATGTCTTCAGGCCAGGCATGAATATTACTTCAAAGAAATTTGAAGCAGCATCTTTTATCTAAATACCACTGATTTTATAACCAATATTATCATGTTATGTTAGGTATACATTCCTAAATGCATGGTTTTGCTATGATAACTCCAATTGTTATTTCTTGCGATGCACGACGACCCTGTCACATTTTGTCTTTTTGTCATGTCTATGTCTTTCTATTTTAGTTTTGTGTTTTCGGTTTGTTTGTATAAGTAAATTACTTGTTACACTGTTCGGGGAAATACGCCTCCACAAGACGATTGGCTTTCTTTGTAGTTTACTATGTTAATTTTGCTTTATACTGTGATTTCCTAATTTGTGTATAAATCTATGTATTTCTTCTTTTTTTTCGAAATGAAAATTAATAAACGAATTTGATATTGAATTGAATAAAGTTAAAATGGCAACAAGGAATTATTATGCTCAACGGGATAATGATGTTAAAGGGATAGTCTCAAATTTGAAATAACGTACAAATGACTGACATAATTAACATTATTTGATCAAAATCGGTCATTAGACGGCTGAAATATCCATATATTTAACCATTTTGTATTATTGTGGGGCCCCGCAATAATTCAATAATGTTGAACCAGCCGTTGTAAAAGATACAAAATGCTTGCATTATTAAACATTTACAAAATGTGTTTTTAAATAGTTGTTGATGATCTCTCAATTCTATAAGTATTTTAACCAAACATCACATACACATTTTTACTTTAAAATATTTCAAACCATTTACTTTTTGATTTCTAATAGACTGTTAACGTTTTTAAACCAGTGCAATATTTTATCAGGTAACCAGTAATTCCGTCCGGGGAACTCCACATCCTCTGCCTTAGTTGATTTGATGTATAAAGTTACAAATGCACTCAATAATAACAAGATTTTGATCGATTCATTCATTGATTTGGGCAAAGCTTTTGATACTTTAGATAATTCGATTTTGTTTCATAAATTAGAAAACTAATCGCAAATAGTTTATAATTGTCACTGCTCATGAGTCTGATTTTAATGCTGAAGGATGTGAAGTGCCCCATGGATCCATTCTAAGACCCCTTTTGTTTATTATTTATATGTTTGTTACGCGTCTCAAAAGTTGTAATATCTTTTATATGCAGATAACACCAGTGTTTTCTTATAGGACGATAATATTGATTAATTGATTTTTAAATTTAATGATGCATTATCCAAAACAATTATTGGTTAATTTTTTAATTAATTAGTAGTAAATACTACACAGACTCATTATATGATTTTTACTAATGAGGTGATTAATTATGATACAATTGTCGTTTCTTTGAATAATAATTATATTGATCGTTGTTCATCTTTAATATGTTTAGGTGTAACCATTGATATTAAATTTACCTCGAAGGAACACATTCATGTCATCTCTACTAAAATGTCAAAAGGTATTGGCATTTTGAATAGATTTAAACATCTTCCTAAGAATATTTTAATTATGATTTATGATACCATAGTATCTTCATATTTTAATTATTGAAACCTTGCCTGGGGATCTGCAACTAATTATGCAATAACTAGATAATTTCGGTTACAAAAAAGAGCCATTAAAATTATTTTACATGTCGATTATTTTGCTCATACTAAACTTTTAGAATTGAACTTATTATTAAACATTGTTAGATGTTTATAAATACAATTCAGCAATATTTATGTATTTACGTTATAATGATTTTATACCCAAAGGTCTGTCATGTAAATTTTCTCTTAATAATGAAGTTCATTCACATAATACTCGAAGCTCTTCTATTTTTCATTTACCTATAAGTAGCAAAAAATTCCATATATTTCAATGGCCCTAAACTTTGGAACGATTTACCGCGTGAAAGGAAACTTAGTCCATCAATCAATGTTTTGACTAGAAGATATACAATGTTTTTAATTCGATTTAGAATCTAGATATTGCATTCGGTCGTGTATTGTTTTGTTTCGGTCTTGCTGTTTGTAGGGTATTATATTTTCCCCACATACTATTTTGAATATTCATACCGGTGGTACCATTCATAAAGCCAAAGGCTTTCCTTGCTGCCTCCACATTCTCCTAATTATTTGTTTTGTTATTCTAATTATGTTACAATTTCTGTATCAATGTAAACTGTAATCTTTGTGTTGTACTTTATATGTTTTTATGATGAATGAAATAAAGAACAATTTCAAGTGCCTTTTTTAGTTTTATCGGCTCTTTCGGAATGATAACATACTTTTAACTAAGTCGTTTCTAGTGTTGTTTAACATTTGAGAATGATGGAGCTTATTATTAATATTAGCTTGTAATGATATGGTGCTAGTTTTGGTTACTTAAATTCAGTTTAATGTTGATAATGTACAATTTCGTGAAAATTCGAATTTTATGAATGATAAAAACACGATGTTGCAAATAGATTCCATAAATATCGTATAAATGTAGCCCAATAATTGGTCCATTTAAATATCAAAGGTGCACCTGTACAGTGTCAGATATTGCCCAAAATGACATTTCCGACTACAATCCTGTACCTAAATCATAGTAAGATATGTCCAAATGATGTGTCAAAGTTTCATTGAAAAAAAACAAACACTGCTCTCCTGGTTAAAAAGGCGAAAATATGCGTCAGTTTTTTACAACGAATTACTGTATGACGGTATTGAGGTTTATTGCAGTTCATTAACACTCTTGAGCTGAATGATAGATATCGTCATACATACTAAAGGGGCATTTAAAAAAAATCTAACCCTATTTTATTCGTCTCTTACCATAAGCCTAACAACACGGTAGAAGAGAAACGAGGAAGCTCCAAGTAATGTTTGTGGAGTTAGACACTTTACAGGCATTTTTTTAAACTCTGAATGAAATGTGAATGGTAATTATTAAAAAGGACTTTTTAATTCTCTTTTGTTATTATAGAAAAGGAAATACTAGAAATTGCTTGTTCTTTACAAAGTAGAAAATCTCCCGGAATAGATTTTATTTGTAATTAGGTTGTACAAAGCACTATTCGTATAATATGTAAACCCCTGTCATACATTTAATTTGCGTTTTCAAAAAGTTATTTTCCCAACTGGTTGTTACATTTTTTCAAGTTATCCCTGTATATAAAAGAAGAGTCATAATACATTCATAAAACGTGTTTAAAATACAAAAAAAGGTATTTATATGTTCTGTTTTTTTACCACGTTCCACATAATAAACAATTTTCCTTTATAGCAAAACATTATTAAAACCCACCAGCTTTATTTGATTCAGAAAACAATACAATCTCTGCACTTGAAAAGAGCGAAACAACTAATGGTGTTTTATTAATCTAAGAGACTTTTGATGGTATTGACCATAATGTATTGCTTGGTAAATTGTGTTTTGTTATGGAATGCGTGGACTATATCTTGATTTGAGACATCGTTATTTAAGTAATCGAAAACAATGTGTTTTGTTTAACTCAACCATATCTTTATTCTAAAATGTACGTTGTGGTATTCCCCTAGGGTAGATTTAGGACCTTTGCTATTTTGGATGTATATACATGATGTACTATTTTAGATGTATATATTTGTTCTGATGTTTGTTCTTTTTCTTTCCGCTGACGACAAAAATATTTTGTTTTAGTCTTAAAGAGAAAGTTTCCCCATCATCTATTTACCTTTGATTAATTTCTCTACACATTAAAACATAATTTCATGCAAATATGTCCAATGTTTGCCCTCTGAACAAAGGAGGAGCGTCATTCAAAGTCAATCGCTGTATGGGCTATTCCCATTCACCGCGTATAGCATGAAGACTGTCATTATATTGTTTGAAACCCGGATTTTGAATTGTTCGCGCCGAAATGCTACGTCAAACCCGAACAAACAAGCTCCGCCTCTTTTTGTTTAATAGCTCTCGCAGCTCGCGGGGTTTGTGCACAAACACAATGCAAAACGTGAGCCAACAAAAAGAGTAGTTCGGGTTTGACGTCACATTTTAGAGCGATCCGAGTTTCATAAACATCAATGGCAGTCTCCTTGGTGTTCGCGATGAATGGGATTATCCCGTACATCGAGTGACTTTGAATGATGCTCATCCCTTGCTCAAAAGGCCAATGTTGGTCGTATTTGCATGAAATTGTGTTTTAATGTTTAGAGAACATAATCAAAGGTGATTATATGTTGGGGAAAATGTCCCTTTAAATATGTATAGTACTGAGAAACGACTATAATAAGGAAATCAAGTAAGGTCCATGCATGTTGGTTCTTGTTAAGCCAATTAGTTTTAAATATTCAGAAAACTAATTCTGGGGAAAAATTATAATATTAAAAACGGTTGAAAGCGTCTGTACGTTTCAAATTACTCGTAAATACTTCCATAATAAGGGAGACATTTAAGGAATCGAATCCCTAACCCTTACCATAAGAAAAGAAGATGCGGGAGAATATGTCAAATCTCCACGTGATTTGGATGAAAATTTACTAAGTTAATACATCCCTTTAAGTAGCCTTCATTCAATGTATAATTCAAACTTACCAATGTGAATGTATCTAGACTGGCACAATGTAAACCATGTCAAAAGGATTTTTTGGCAGCAGTCCTCCGTTGAGCTATATATCGTTCTCGTTAACTCGTAAATGTTTGAATCGATGCAGCATTATAGTCTTAGACACGTGACATGCAGCATAAACACTGCCCACTCGTCCCATTTAAATAGCACATTCCACTGTCAATAAGTTTAGTTTGCGTCAAGTATAAAGTTATTTTCAACTAAAACACACCTATACCAAAATTGATTTCAGTCATTACACATGTTATCCTTAACCATAATTATAAAGAAGCATCGATGTGTAATCTTAGCTGAGAGGTGGCTCTCAAGAATTAAACTCCGTTGCACTGATGATCTGATTTATCCGAATGGTCCTCGCACAGTTGCCGCGCGAAATTGAATGAAGACAAAGCAGCAAACGTGGGTCTTTATCCCCTGGAAAACAATCATTGCGGACGCACTGCACTTGAACAATATTGAAAGACCATGCATAGTAAATTATGTAGGCGGTACCGGAAAAGGCCCTCCAGCACAATAAGTGACACCTAGCCCTAAAGTTGTATGTCAACCAATAAGCGTCGGGCTTATACAAGTTACAAGCGCTTATGTGCCACTGACCATATTATGATGTGATCACGTATAGATCTATGGTCAATGATCGAATATCATTAAAGCAAATTTACAGTATTGGGAAAATTACCGAAAACATCTAGCCTATAGGCATAATGGACAAAATAATGGACAATATTGTTCAATTAATTTTAAAGATGGCATGTGTGTTAACATCCGAATCTTAGTATCGTTAAATGTAAGAATAATGGTAGAACGTCAACTAAAGCCATCAGCACGCCAGTGAAATTCGGCCTAAATGCACGGCCCATCCGCGCCACAGCGCTGGGTTGGACATCGACTCGACAAGGCCGATATGCCCTGCGAAGGTGCCTCGCGTAGCTTTTGCACGCAGCGTATGCGATTGAAATAAATGATATATGGTAAAAGATCTCTGTATTTCGAACTGGTTAATGGTTATATTCTAAATTTCAAAGCAGTTTTTTCCCTAATACTTATATTAACAAAAAGTTTATCATATATCATTTTACATGGTGATAACACCATGTTTTTTTCTTCAATTTTTGGTGCGTGAGGCGTTTCAAAATACTATAATTTGTCTTTAAAGGGGTAGATTAGTTTTGGTAGAGAGGGCGCTGCACATCACAATTTTTTTGTGAGGTAATGAAAAACTGAATGTCGAATTTGAGAGAACATGCAATTTTAATGGCAGAATAAACTTTATTTGGTCAAAATCGACCCAGAAACGGCTGAAATATCAATAAATATATCTGATCTTATAATTATTTGGGGCCCAAATAATTAGATGATTTTTAGAATTTTTTTTAAAAATGCTTGCACTTTTTCAAAAATGTTCAAAAGCGTTTTTTAAATAGTTGTTGATGATCTCGCTATTTAATCATTATATCAATAAAACATCACATGCATAATTTTGTATGAAAAATGGTTGAAATCAATGCCTTTTAAAAAAGCGCCCTCTTGTGTTTGAATGGCTCTTTTTGAATGATAACAGGCTTTTTACTTAGTCGTTTGTAATCTTGTATACCTTTCGAGCATGGTGGAGTTATAACTATTAGTTTATAATGTTAATGTGCAGGTTTTAGCTACTGAAGTTCAGCCTTACCAAAACTAAACTACCCCTTTAACTCTTATTAGGTCATTCATGCCATATTTATATAAAGTTCTACACCCTTGGATATGGTTCATATATCTTCCATATATTCACGAAAAGAATAACGTGTAAGAGTTAATTTCAAACTCGGACAATACCATGAAGTAATTCTCAAAAACACCGTTCAAACAAATGTATAACCAATTAAAAACTGCTATTTTTTGCATGCGTATCCAAAGCTCTGATCATCTAGAGAAGGAAATAACAACCGGACATGTTATTCTTTAGCGTTCATTGCAGATCGATTAGCTTTCCTAAGGTTAATGCAACATATTTAGATTCAGTTGTAAAAACACAATGTCTTATTAGAAATTTCCCGCGAGTTAAATCCCTAATTTGTTTAGCTGCTGTCCTCATGACCTGGGACCCGTTATTTCAATGTGCTTCCTCCATGAATTATGTACTTGATAAGGATCAAAATCCTCAAAACTAACGTTGAACTCTTGCGGTTCATACATACCTCGTTGTATTTGTATTTATAATATAAGCAGGGGCAGTTTTCGTTTGTTTTCTTCAAATATTCGGTTATAAAGATATGTATAATATATAATATAATAGATCATTATAACCGTGTAGAAAGTCGGTGCAATGAGTGATAGTAAATATCACTCGCATTGCAGTTTCGCTCATTACTCGGTCATATGACATTCATTTACCATGGAATGTTCTCACATCACTCAGATGATATATCTGGCGGTGTATTCTGAAAACCATTACTAAGAAATATATAAATTGTATCTATACGTCACTAAAATATTTCAGCCAAATCGGTATTCTGAAATCTAAAATATATTTAAGTGACGTAGATACAATACATTTTAACTTAAATTTAATTTCTGAATACACCCCAGATCATAGAAATACACATTTTATCACCCATTTGCCCTTTTTTCACATTGTTATCATTTGTATGGTTATTATTACCATTTGTATTATTAATATTATTATTATTATGACTATGATTATGCATTTCGGTACGCTATTCGTAGTAGACTATATCACAGCGTTTACAATAGTGTGCAAAATAACTATAAAAAAAACACGTTATAGTGTACAGACAAAATAATAACGAATCAATTGGGAAATAGGTATGTTTTAAGGAGCTTGTTAAAACATCCACTAATGGAGCAGATTTAATATGTGAGGGAGCTCCTTCCCACTCCGTAGCTGCTGTAACAGTGAATGTACGATATCCTGCATTACTACAGGTCCTCAGAATAGTTAACCAAAATGGGTCTGCATTAAAGCGAAGATGTGTACGCAAAGGTCGATTCATATCAAGACATGCATAAAAGTTAAACAACAATCTTGCACATGTCAACAAAGTGACTAGATCCCTTTAAGAACAAGAAAAAACACATCGGTAAATGTAGCGTTCCGAAATTAGTTTATTGTGAATGTATATTTAATTACCATTATTTTGTTCTCTTAGAAATGAAATTGAAACTTTAAACTTGATTCCAGGTATAGTGTACTTTTCACCGGATATTCACAGTCACGCGATGGTTTTGTTCTTCACGTAAACACATCTGCTATTAGTCAGGCCCTGGATCCTGGTTGTTGATATCGTGCGTTAAATGGGACCACCACGCGAAGAATACCAAAGGGTAATAACAATAATAACAATATTCCATTTTTATATAGCGTTTTTTTACAATTAAGTCTCAAATATGTTGTATTACTTTGGCCTTATTTAGCCGACCAGCATTATTCAAGCGCTCTTAGCATTACAAGGAATATGTTCCTGCCAAGTACCAATTTACTACACCTTGGTTGAGAGCAGCAAATGTAGACAATGTGTCTTGCTGAAGGACACACGTGACGTGGCTGGGACGAAGGCCCCAACCAATATTCCACGACACCCCCACAAACATGATCTGGTACCGTTGTTTTATTTCAATTTGTCTAAAACTTTGCAAAGGGTTTTATTATACATAAACAATGCAATTCATCACTGAAGCTTGCGGAACCAAACAACGGTAAAAGCGTACGTCCTTGACCATAGACTAGTCTTCGTCTGCAAACCCATGTGATGTGTATTCAAACTATAGAATTTGTCTGGAAACAATTTGTCTGAACTTGTTGGTAAAATCATATACCCATCTAGGGTTTATGGTGGAATGAACTATACAATTATAACATTTCATTAATAAGAATATTAGTTTGTGTTGTAGTTCTTTTCAAATTCCCGTAGATCTTTCACGACCGAGACAGGTCGTTTATTTGTTAGCTAGTTTATTACAGCCAGCTATGTAGAAGCAATGCAACACTGATTCTAGTACCTATTTAGCTGTAGTTAATCAATATTATGCACTCTAAATCGGATACAACACGTCCACCAATCAATTAGACATGGGCATGCCCACAAACCAATACAGTCACGGACACGCCCACCAACCAATCCAGACACGGTCACGCCCACCAACCAATCCAGACACGGTCACGCCCACCAACCGATCCAGACACGGACACGCCCACCAACCAAATACAGTCACGGACACGCCCACCAACCAATCTAGACACGGGCACGCCCACCAGCCAATCAAGACACGGTCACGTCCACCAACCAATCCAGACACGGACACGCCCACCAACCAATCCAGACACGGGCACTCCCACCAACCAATCCAGGCACGGTCACGTCCACCAACCAATCCAGACACGGACACGCCCACCAAACAATCCAGACACGGGCATGTCCACCAACCAATCCAGACACGGTCACGCCTACCATCGAGAACGTACCATCCAGTGACACCACAGCAGTACAGGCTAGGTTGGCCAATCACGACTCAGAACACTACATTTCAATCCTATAGAGTTGGCTCATGTGTTAATGGTCATATTTGTGTGTGTTCTGTATAGCAGCCTTTGTTACTCGATTGAAAGTTTAAAAAAGTGATCAGGGATACGATATACGCAGGAAACCAAAACATATGAAATAATAGACTACTTATCCTAAACTGAACCAGGATATAATGAATGATACACGGAAACTTGCCAAAAAGTAATGTATTATTCTGTAACTTGACTACCATATTTTGTGTCTTAACTCTGAAATTGAAATCGGAGGAGAGTTTCATAATTGAATAATCAATATTCAGCATTAAGAGTGGTTTCAGTTCACAAAATCATTTAATTTATAAAATCACTAAAGTAATCATAGTTTCCTTTGACGTTCATGGCAAAAACATTTCATCTAAATTATGTGGTCACTTTCGCAAGTTTGAGTTTCATAAACACTTCCTAGAAAATGATTATACTGACTTTTTTTACCCCAATTAGAATATAAGTATTTCCAATATCCTTTATTGAAGCTCATGATATCAATAAAAACCAAGCAAACTGTTGCTTGCATGGACTTGAAGAGATTAGGAGGAATAATCTTTGAAAGTTAGAGCATATACGGGCAAGAAACAAGAAAACTATGGCTCTTTGAAGATGCCCATTTATTCCTATGGGGAACTCAAATTGACAACGCACTCTGATACGTTTGTATGTGTATGTGTGTGTGTGTGTAGGTGTGTGTGTGTGTGTGTGTGTGTGTGTGTGTGTGTGTGTTAGTATGTGTGCATGTATGCTTTATTTCACATTATTTGTTTGCATGTCTTGAAAAGGGATTAAATGAAAAAATATAAAAGAAAACTTTTCGACACGTGCTGGTGTGTGCTTGTTTTTTTTTTATTTATGCGATTTAATGTGTATGCGTGTGTGTGTGTGTGTGGGCTGGTGTGTGTGAGTGCGCTCGTGTATTATACCCTCTATATTTTCATTATTTAACTATGCAATCAATACAATACAACACAGACCATTATATCATAATGCATGAGAAATTTGAATATAATTTTAAAGGGATAGTACCGTTTTGGTCAAACTGAATTTATGTAACCAAAAAAACTGCACCATTACATGAAGCAAACAATAAAACTCATAGTTATAACTCCACAATGCTCGAAAGTGTTAACATTTTATAATAATAATCGAATAAATGTCGGGCCCCAGATTTATTCCAAACGGATAATCTATTTCTTAACCGATTTTGATCAAGCAAAATTTATTCTGTTAAAAAAATGGTATACTCTTTTGAATTTGAGACTCAGTTTTTCATTACCTCACAAACAACTTATTTTTGGCAGCGCCCTCTGTACGAACACTGAACTACCCCTTTATGAAAATAAACGCAAATAGCCGATAATCAGCAACAGTGACCGACGAATTTGTATTGAATTTAACAATAATACTAATTGAGTGGTCCTTTTGTGAAATTGACCAACAAAAACGAAGAGTTGAGGTTTTCGCTCTCTTGGATTCTCTGGAAGGTGTCAAAATGGAGGAAAAAACCTATATTAATCTAGTTTTGTAAAAGTTTCGAAATTCTCAATTGTGCATAATCTATGTTTAAACTCGATCACAAAGTTGACTAGATCAACGGCTGCTAATAGTCAGTATACTTGCACGCGTGAGCATTTTTCTCGCCACGTTGTACGTGCATGTACATCAGAATATATCGGTCGCGTAGCCAGGATTGGGGGTGTGCGTTTGGATCATCCCCAACTAAATAAAAAATCAAACAAGAAAATCAGAAAGGTCCACTTTTTATCGGTCTCGGCCATATGAACCAAAGATCTTGGACAACAATTATATTCATCAACCCCCCCCCCCCCCCCCCCCCCCGCCAATTTTATGGGTCAAGTACGCATTTTGATCATCTCCCCACCGAAATAAAAATCAAGAAAGAAAATCATAAAGGTCCACTTTTTATCGGTCTCGGCCAGCCCATATGAACCAATGATCTCCGGCAACGATTCTATTCACCCCCCCCCCCCCCCCGGCTTACACGACTCGAATAGTGTTCCCCGACCACGATTGGTCCTGGTCCATTTTTTGGGGTGTAAATTATCCCCCCCCCCCCCCCCATGAAATATTCTGGTTAGGGGCACGCCGGGTATGGTGGTTTAGCGGTAAGAGTGGACTCCTCATGCCCGGGAGGTCCTGGGTTCAAGTCCTGACCGGACCGGCTGATGAACGGGAGAGACAATTGCTCTAATCATGTATGTTGTTGTGTTACTTTGGTGTGGTGATCACAAATATGTCCGTTTTCAGTTAAAGACTCTTACTATGTTTCACTATTACATTATAAATACGATAATACATTGCTTGATATGCAAGCCTCTAATATATTGAATACGTTGTCTGTCATTATTATATTTGGCAACTAGGGATAAATAGGTTCACCACTGGAACCTGGTATCCCAGGTCCCCATGCGAGTCACGTGACACCTATATCGTGCATAACCATGTCCTCCCACGGTCGTACAATGATGTAGGAATCTTCAGTAAGATTAAACATTGTCAAAATCCTCTAAACTTACTTGGAGATCTCGCGGTTCTCTCATACCTTGTTGTATTCGTACAATAGCAAAATGGGACAGGTTTCGGATTTTTAATTTTCCTTTCGTTATTTTCCTTTCGTTAACATGATATTTACGTTCAAAGTGTTCACATGTTTACCTATCTACTGGATAGCCATAACTGTTTAAAAATTCAGTGCAATGAGTTAGTGATTATCACTTCGCATTTTCTTTAACGGGCCTTTGGTTGAGATAGCCTAGTGGTACATGTAGTATGTTGTATCCCAGTTTTAGATCTCAGCAATGTTCCTAAATCACTCCGGCTCGAAACGGAACTGTATTATAATGATCAGGGTATATCATACGGGAACTAGGTGTACTGCGGTTTATTTAGTATCCGTCTGGCAGGGGTACACCAGGGAGTTGAGATGGGTTAGATGTCCTCTATGACGTCATGTTTCTATTGTCTGAGTTGCCGTTTGGATGGCCAGGGAAATAAAGAGGC